>VMDR010019849.1:0-17996 GCA_007922815.1 Macrotus californicus | reverse complement strand
TTTAGAAAATCATCATTTATTGATCCTAAAAAGTTATTTTATAAACTAGACAGTTTCATAGTTTCCTTTCTGAGTCCTCTGATTTTCAGAGAGCACTGCAGATAATTCTGATGGACATTAATTCTCATTCAGAATCACTAGCCTAGGTCATGGTAGACTAATAAAATATCATGCTTTAGAAAATCATCATTTATTGATCTTAAAAAGTTATTTTATAAACTAGACAGTTTTACTACCGATGTTGTAGCTTTAGTTCATAGACTGCCCATGTTTCTTTAAGGAGATTCTTAAATTAGTTGCTAATAGTTTGTTGGTGGTGGATTTGTGGATTTATATATAAACATATACACATGTAGGTAATTGTATGCATAGCTCTTTAGAATATTAAAGGCTAATTGGTTTATGATCAATGTATTTGTCTTTAATTTTCACTGTTTATAGAAAACATGTCATTTTTTTTGCCCCAACACAATGAAAAATTAAACAATTATTTTAATGTATACATAGCAGTCAGTAAATATTTATGGAGGGAATAAAGAAATAGTTACCAGGTTTATTCAGGAATTGTACAGAAGGGCCTATATAGTGATTTATAAAGATAATCTCTCATCTTTAAAAATATAATCTACTTATATAACAGAAACTTTTAAAACACTTCATTTTTCTTTACCTCTACTAGGGGTGTCCAGACTGCACACGGTCCAGGATGGCTATGTATGCGGTCCAACACAAAACTGTAAATTTACTTAAAACTTTATGAGGTTTTTGTGTGATTACGTATCTCAATGTATTTAATGTGTGGCCCAAGACAACTCTCTCTTCCAGTGTGGTCCAGAGGTGCCAAAAGGTGGGACACCCCTTAAGCTGTTGCTTCTTCACACAACTTTGTTCTGATTTCTCTTTCTTTCTTCCCCCTTGACACCCTCCAGAGTTGAAAATCTCAATGTTAATTGGAGCTAAGATGATTGTACTGCTGCTGCTTAGACTTCAGCCTGTCTCTTACGAGCTAATGTCACGGCATGGGGTCTGTCTGCTCTGTGAAGCTGTTCTACAGTGCAGTGACATTCCTTGATTAATATGCTACATGAAAATAAAATGAATTTGGGAAAATTATACCATACTCATAAATATTAATTCATATTTGCGTGGAATTGCACATAATTTTCTGTATATTTTGGAGTACTTCTGTATGAAAGATCTGGTTTCTAAAAAGAATGACATAATTTTTTAAAAAGCACAGTTGACACATCGTTAAATATCATTTATTTATTAATCCGCTACTCTACATGCATATGATGCAGGGCAGTAGGCAGGTTTTATGACAAAGACAGGAGTGTTTTTTTCCTCTCCTGTGTGGAGTTTATATATTATTCTTAGAAGTGGTGCAGTTTAATGATAGTATATAGAAGCAGTCCATGATTGAACTCACCTGGTTGCTTCTGCTAGTGTTGCCATTATACCTGGGTGTCTTTGATAGCTGACTGTCGTAATTACATGTGACACTAAGTATTGAATACTATATGCTGAGCAGACGTCCGACACAGCTGACTGGTAGTGGAGACTAGACAAAGGAATACACATAGCAGACCTTATTGAGCATGTGTTAGGCATAGTGTTCAAGGTTCCCAGACAGTGGCCATGTGCACTTGCTTTGATCTCAGCTTGCGCCCTACACACCTCTCACCACATCGTCATTGCCTCAGGAGAGCGGCTTTGTCAGTGGCAAGATGGTAAATCATCTGCGCTGATAGCAGCTAAAAGTCAGGCCAGGGGAACTCATTTGCCATATAAGATTGTTATCTCTTACATCTTTTTGCTACAAGGACAAGGCTTTTATCCCTTTTTAGGGGCTTCTTGCTGTTTTCTCTGATCCTTCTTGTGTGCCATCAGTGCTTGCCAGGCTTCTTGATTTCCTGCTTCAACCAGCTTTTCTAAATTATTTCACTTCGTGCTAGAAGCAGCTTGGGATATTATGAAGTAATTATTGCAGTTTGTAGGTTTGGGTACTTCAATTAGTTGTCTCATTGATTTATTTACCTAGTAAACGTAAATATACATACTGCCTGTTATTTGAGTCTGTATGTGAAGCTCTGGGGTTCCCGAGATGAATGAAACTGAGTCCCTGCCCTCGTTCTTTCAAGGAATCATGCCACCAGCTGCCTCAGGACCTTTGTGCAAGATGTTCTTTCTGCCCTGACCTTCAAATCCAGGTCAAGTGGCAGTCGTCTCTTCAATCACAACCCCCTCATCTGGACTAGACCATTCATCCCAGTTTTAGTACCCTTTACCTTTCCTTCAGAGCAGTTAGTTCAGTTTGCAATTATATCATTACGTGATTTGATTAGTATTTGTCCCCTAAAACCTAAGCTTCCTGGGGTAGGGATTTTTTTTTCCCTGCACAATTGTTTTCTCAGGACTGTGGGAAAGTGGTAAGTTTGTACTTAGTATATACTAGGTGCACAGAAAAATATTTGTTGAATGAGTGCAAGCCTGAGAACATTGTTATTGCCTTTTATATAAAGGTCTCCTGAGTAGACGGCACTGCAAAAGTCCTTGAACTAGAAAAGGGAGAGCTGTGGAAGAGAGGGCTTTTGAGACCAAGGGAAAGCAGACATAAAGGTCCATGGTCCCAAACTAATGGCTGTGGCTTTTCTGGGGAAAAACATGTCCAGGAGCTCCGTGTCTGTCAATTGGGGAGTGTTGGGAGAAAGCAGCAGAAGCAATAGAACAGATAACTGCCCCAAGAATATTGACTATGAAGGGGAGGAAAGAGCATTATTCTGAGGAGAACTGAGTAAAGGGAACTTTCTGTTCTGATTTTATATTATTTTTAAATGTGCGTTTAGGACCATAGACACTGAGAAATTATGTGGGCATGAGGTTCCATGAAGGAAAACTCTCAATGTAAGGAGATCATATCTATCTACTCTACGAATGATAGAGTACCAAATCCTTTCAATTTTAGTGCTTAATGGGACAATACTTCTCAGGGATCAAAGGACATTCACATGTATGGAATGTGGTCATATCTGAGCCTATTTTTCATGCGGGCTTAGATTTGCAGTGACTTATTACGAGTCTTGTAATGAATAATGTCAGCATCAGGGCTTGAACCCATGTCTGTTTGAATCTCAGTATGTCCTGAGCTGCCTGCAGGTACATAATTCCACTAGATTGTGTGCCTGAAATTCAGTTCATCTGTAGTTTCTACAGACACTGCTTGCTATTCCAGAGCATCCATTACCCTTCTCCTACCCTTTGTCCCATCCCAGTCACACATAGGAGTAAATAAAAAGTTGCTTTTGATCTTAGTGATAACACTGTTACATTTTGCAAAGAGAATGGGAATTAAGGATACTCAGAGGAACTTGGGGTAAAGATATAATGCCTTAAGGAAACATTTTAATGGTATGAATTGACAATTTCTTTCTTACTGGCTCACATCCACCTGGCCCTGGTATGTTCAGTCTTGTGCTGCTGTTTTTGAATAGTACACGCACTTAGTACTCCTTTTTTGAAACATAATTGATGTACCATCTTGAGAAGTGAGTGTATTCAGCCTCCTCAGGGAATATTGTGTACTGGACCCAGCACAGAATCCAATGGAAAACCACTGTCCCAGGGAGCACTGTAATCACATTTATGGATAGGTACTTTGTGCTTAGTTGAGTTTTTTGCTCAACAACAACAGAAAGGATATATTTGTGGTGGCATTAGGGATTCAGAGCAATTGAGTGCCATGTTTCATAGTTTTATGTATTCTCATATCCTGCTTTCCTGTCCTTCCCACCTTCCTTCTTAGTAACTCCAATTAGCCCATATTTTGCGTGTGTCCTTAGATACCTATATAAACACCACTTCCCTTTCCTTCTTTTCTACAGAAAGATGTAGCACTTAAGCCTCAGGAACGTGTGGAGAAACGCCAGACCCCTCTGACGAAGAAGAAACGAGAAGCACTTACCAATGGCTTGTCCTTTCATTCCAAGAAGAGCCGACTTAGCCACCCGCATCACTACAGCTCAGATCGAGAAAATGACCGCAATCTCTGCCAGCACCTCGGGAAGAGAAAGAAAATGCCAAAGGGACTCAGACCGGTACGGAAGCTTGGCTTTGTTCTTTTCTATGGCTAAACATCCCCCATCCCTGGTCTTAGGTACCTCTTCCTCTGGTTCTTCCTAATAGATGGAGAAGATATCCTTGTGGGATGCTGGAACGCTTCCCTGCAGAGCTTTATGGTTGCTTCTAAAAGAATATACCAAACCAAGCTCAGTGTTTTGTACTACGATTTGAAATGTCAGTGTGGTACCCTTTTAGTCAGATGCGCTCTGTGTGATAAACCTGATGCTGCTGCTGTTGGCGTTTAGGGTAGACTGACTGAAGTCTTGGTAGTCAAGGTAGACTGGCTGGTAGGGGAGAGATCCTTATAATTGGGACAAACAGAACAGGCAGATTCGGTCACATAATACTGTATCTGAAGGTCCTGAGTTGCTGAAAATGGTTATCTACATGCAAGCAGTATCTTGCAGGGGTTTAGATCTTCATGGGCAGCTTGGATATTGTGGCATGTGGGAGAGCAGTGGCAAAGAAATGAATTTACCTTTCTATTCCATAGTTGCTGTCTGTAGCCCATAATTGAAGACCATCTTTCTGATCTTTTGACTGTAGCCCATAATTGAAAGTCTGATAGTGGGGCTTACTGATCTGTTAATAATGAGGTTTCAGTGGTCCACAAGAAAAAATAAAGCTCTTGGCATTCGGAGAGCTTTTCTGCCTGTGGAAGTCCCCGCATGAGATACATTAATAACGACAAATGAAGCTTCCTGTAGCAGCTTTTCTGCACAAACACAGAACCTTCAGTGCCTGCTGAGTTACCTGTGTCCTGGGTGTGTTTTGTTTGTTTTTGGTGGGACCTCTGGGTGGGGATGACTGTCACTTAAATGAAAAAAAAAGAAGGGAGTGTATTTCACAGAGCAAGTGCTCTAATTAGAAGCTGAACAGGTAATTTATAGTTTGCACATGTTTCTCTGCAAAGGGAGAATATCTGGGATTATATAAAACAGTGGTTCCAAAACCTCACAGGTCATTATAAACATATCATAAGCCTTTTTAAACACAAATGCATGGCCCTTCCCTAGGACCTAATGAATTAGAATGTACAGGGTGAGGTACAGGTATTTGTAGTCCTTTTAGAAAGTTCCTATTTGGTAATGGTCAGGCCAGTTTGGAAATAATTCTTGTAAAGCACCAAGAATATATTTTTAGTGATGATTTTTAGTTCAAAGATTAGACGGACCAAAAGCTTCAATAAGATCTAGTGGACGTTTTGGGATCAGAGTTTGACCTGATGGATAATAAAGCGTATACTTCTGAGAAGACATCTAGAGAGACGGATTTCAGCATCAACTCAGGATTTCAGGGAAGTATCCCCAAATGTGACACACAGGGCAGTTTTTCTAAAGATACATGTGTCCTTAAATGAAATGCTGAATTGCAGTTGCAGTAATAGTTATTGACATTTATCTAATGCATGCCATGTTAATAGTCATTCAGTGAGAGAGGTTATATATTGTAATCTGTAATTCTCACAAGAATCATAGCTAGTAGGTAATATGATTACTTTACAGATGCAGATGCTGAGGCTCAAAGAGATAAAGTGACTTGTCTCAGGCCACTTAACAGTGAGGGACAGAGCCAAAGTTTAAACTCATCTTCCTTTGGCTTGCTCACTGCCTAATATGTCCTGCCTTTCTTGATTGAGAAAAGGACTGGTCATGGAGAGAAAGAGAACTCCATGTCATAGGATGTAGGGGATCTGTGTATTTCTAGAAACTACAACGCTTGATTAGTTTGGTCAGAGCCGTGATTTTGGTCATAGAAATGGCCTATGAAGGCACAAGAAGAAACTGGATTAAATACCAAGTTCAGAGAGCAAGGAAAGCTGGAAAGTTTGAAAGCAAGCACATTTGGATGAAGGTTTATATTTTTATTAATTTATTTTTGGACAGAGAGTAGGGTGGGGGAAGAAGGGCTAACTAAGTTCCATAAACAGCGATGTTCCTGTGCTATTTGGACTCCCAACTCCTGCCTCTCTGTGAGGACAGTCATTATTTCCCAACGGAGACAGGTTGCAGTGTAACTGCCACCTCTTCCCTGGGCTCCCCCTCCCAACAGGTAAGCCAAAGCTTCTTACCCTTTCAGGCAAGAAACCCATTTAATTCCGAGCCTACACTCAGCTGTGGTTTCTCCTCCTTGACGTTCTTATTCCCAGATCCTGACTTTTGTATTCTCTGTCCTCAAAATTCTTTCTAGTTTGCCCTCTGGGAAAAGACTTTATGATCATAAAAGAAGACTAGGACTGTATGTCTCAAATTTGAGAGGCTTTTGGTCCTAATGATCAGCCTTCTGGTACTAGTGGTATTCAAAATCAAACCTATTCTTATTTGAGGTAAAATATTTGAAAAGTAATTATATTGAATTGTATTTTGGACTAGGTAAGGGCTTTAAAAACAAGTGGTGTTTTCTTATCTTCAGTGTTCATGCCAAAATATACTATCCACATCGTGTTGTTTTTCTAATAGGAAGGGAAGCAGAAGTTGATAATTGAGATAAAGCTGTAATACTTTTCATTTGTAATATTCCTAGAATTCCATGCGCTACTGTGAAACCCTGAACAAATCACAGTCTTTTGCAGAGGTTTTCTGCAAAATAAAATGAGAACTTTTCTTGGGCCCCTTCCTCTGTGTTCCTTGGTTCTTTAAAATTTTGACTAACATGGACTCACACACACACATGCTCTCTCTGTCCCTGTCTCTCTCTCTCTCTCTCTCTCTCTCTCTCTCTCTCTCTCTCTCTCTCTCTGCTGTTGAGGTCTGAAAAGGAAGACCATACTAGGTCTGAAGGTAATTCAGTTTTGCAGTCTGGTTGGTTCTGTGCAGACATTTAAAGGAGAGGAGTGAGATGCATTCCTAGTGGGAGAGAGAGGCATGACTACTTGTGTGTTAGCCCAGACAGGTGCCATCTGCTATGTGATCATTGGTAAAAGGTGACACAGGATTGCTGAATGGCCACAGTTTATGTTCAAAAACTTGTGCTAAGGATATTTGCACTTGCTTTTCTATCGTGATAGGGGCCTGCACACATTACCATTACTTTTTTCCCTGCCTTTGCCTCTTATCAGATAAAGTTACTGAATCTGACCATCTTAGCTGGGAGGAGACCTTGAGATGAGAATGGGCCTTGAGGACAGTTTCTAAATTAATGGATTGTTGTTTAGTGCCTCTTCTTGAGGGAATTATAATCACAAGAACCACAGATGAAAGAGGGCAGTAGGAGCTGAGAATTTAGTCTTTATTTTTGAGTTGGTGCAAGTGGATTAGGTTTGCATTTTATTAGGAAATGGTACTTCCTGAGCAGGCAACTTAACGCACAGCTTTCCTGCAATTATTGGAAGATGTTACTCCTTAGTGGAGAGGAAATAATAGGATTTTTTTTTTTTCTGAGAAGCCATTGAAGGCAACTAATCTTTTTACTGTGAGAGTGCAATTAAATAGTTTTATAAGAGAGATGTGTGGTTCTAAAACCAAACTGCCTTTTCCTTCTCTGGCCTAATTAGGAAACCTTAGTTCTCATGATGTGTTTCTGTATTGTTAAATGTATGCTTTTACCAGCACTTCATGGAAATTATTTGTTGGATTGTATTTTTAAGTACACATATATACTGACTTAGAAGGTGCTGAGCTGGCAACCGTCTTACAGAATGGTTGCATTTTTTACATGGCAAATTTGGACACTCCTTAATTTC
The DNA here is from genome assembly GCA_007922815.1 of Macrotus californicus. Lineage (NCBI taxonomy): Eukaryota > Metazoa > Chordata > Mammalia > Chiroptera > Phyllostomidae > Macrotus > Macrotus californicus. The sequence continues at coordinate 10,195 of VMDR010019849.1, read as the reverse complement.
CAAAGTGGTTTAAAAAGATAAAGGAACAAGGTAACTGTTACACAAAAGGGTATGTCTGTCTGATCCCCTGAGGCCCATATTTGTCCTATACAGAACGATTTGCTCATTATGTGAGCGCTCAGCCATTATGTAGCAAAGTTTTAGCTCTTGCTAATAAGGATATGGCAGGTTTTTTTCCTACTTAGACTTAGAAACTGGAAAAATCAAAACAGAAGTTGTACAAGTCCTCTCTGTAAGGAGCTTTATTTTCTAATTGGGAGACTATGTCACAGTGTAATGACTGAGAACACAATGCAGTGACGTGGTGCGAAAACTTTTAGCCAGATCATGACTTTGTCAGAAGCGTTTTGAGAAAACTTAATTCTTCTTAGCATCTTGAGTTTTCTTTCCTTCTGTCTAATTCTAGACCATAAGGGATGCTTTAAAAACTTAGTACTTCATAGTTTAAAACAGAGTGAACAAAGCAGTTTAAAAAATACAGAGACAATGAAGAGAAGTTGATGAGAGTTCAGAAAACTCAGTTTGGTTCTGAATGGAGATTTCTAAATCTTCATTTAGTTCATTGGTCTGTCATTTCTGTCTCTAGTATGAATTGAACCAGAGGAAATAGGCTTATGTGAACCAGGAGGAATTTTGAGATTATATGAACTCTTCCAACACACAACAGAATAGATCATCAAAATAAATCCTAGAGTCTCCTTTCTAATTGAATTTTAGTTGACAAAAGTGTATATATATAAGGGGGGAGTTTCCCAGTGAAAGAGTCATCCTATTGAAATTGCTTCTAGGCATTGCAGAATATACCATTTGAGGGGAAAATAAAGGAATTTGGGATTATTTCAGGAGTCTAGCCAGGTAGACTCTAATCCTGCTGGTGAGAATGGCTTATGTGGGAATGCCTTATGTGGTTTAAAAATCTTTATACCAATTGAGCCGGGTGGGTATTGCTTGTGGAATGGAAGTTTATTTTTCTCTCTGAAGATACAGTACAGTGGAATCAAACTTGGTGGAGCATTTGGAGCTGACAATGAAGATAACAAAATTGTGTACAAAATTATAAATTATACCAAAAATGTAACTGATTTCTAGGAAAAGAAGGAATTGGTCCCAGTGACAAGTCTTTAAAATCAGAGCTTTTGTTAGAGCCATGCCTGGTGGCTACGCCTGCTTTGATGGCCTTATTTGAAGTAAGTTGTTGTGTCGGTTCTGAGGGTCCAGGTGAGCCCCCCCCACCTGTGCCCCCAGTCACCCTGACGGGGCAGTGCATCTCACACGTGCCCTTCTCCTTCGAGAGCATCCACTCCCAGAGGCTGATCCTTCACTTCAGTTGGACTGACTCAGATTGTCTGAAGACCTCTCTGTGACATTTGTTACTAGTAGAAATTAACTGGCAAAGGAGGATTTATAAAGGAAAACTTTGATTAAACAGAACCAGCTCAAGTCACATTTTTGAAGAACTGCCAGTTAGTTTTGGGAAGAAATGCAGGCTGAAACCACACAGGTACTTATCCACCTTAACTCTAAGAGCCTACAGGTGTCTGGAAATCAGAATATTTGAAACACTGATGAAATTAGGGGTTTTACTTCAGTAATAAAAAGACATCCGAGCTGTGCTCTGTGCTGTTTGATAAATACATTTGTTATGATGGTTAAATGACTGAAGATACCTTGAGCTGGTATTAAGAAGTATGAGCTGCAAGTAAATCATTTTTATTTCACACTTCACATTTTCATGTATAATGTGTTATTTGGGATTTCATTTGTTTTTCAAAAATGGTGTAGTCACATGAGAATGACTGAGATATCAAATAAAATTCTTTATTTTTTTGTGTTATGAACTTAAGTTGCACTTCACTTTTTTCCCTTTGCCCAAACTACAGAAGTAATAATAAAAGCATATAGAGAAAGATTAGAGGCAGAAAGATTGGCTTGTAATTGCTTTTGGAATCTCGATTGACTTCAAGGAAGTATAAGATACCAGTTTTTAACATTGGTTGTTGAGGAAACCCCAATTCAGGCTTATTATTTCTGTTCAAAATTAGTTGTGGATTATATTGGAGGTATTTGTTTGGAAACCTGGGAAGGGTGTTTTGTTCTATTTTGTTTTATTTTGTGAATTTGGTAGCAGCGATAGTTTATTTGAGTTCTAGGATTTTTGATTGTATGTCTCCTGACTCTTTACATTGTTGTCTGGAATAGATAGGTTCTGTCAGCCTGAATGTTGGTAAGGACAGTGTGGTGATTGTTTCGGGGAGGGGGTATAATAGGACTAAATGTAATGGAAAAAATACAGTAAAGATTAAATTTTAAAAAAGAGTGAGCATAAACATCACTTGACTTCAGAGAGACAGATGTGTTTGGAGATGTGCTGGTGACTTACATAATTCCTAACTAAAATTTAGTAAATTTGACTAAAATGTGAACATAGCTCATTTACCGCCATCTCATAAAATAAAACCTACAGAGAGAAAATAGGCTGAAATTGGAAAAGCAATGACAATTAAAACAATGGATAGTAACTCAGCTTGAGTGATCCTGAGACCTAAAGAAATTGTTCCATAAAACAGTGATAATCGTTAAATCCTAAAGTGAGGATGTATTATATGTATCTGTGTGCAAAACTTGATTATCAAGGGCCATTTAAATCACATATATTGTAGAAGAGTAAGAAGGACAAAGTGACAGTTGTGACTCTCAGCTCCACCTGCCGTGAATTCCTGTGATATCAGTGATTGAATGGTGAAGGAACATGTATTTCTCTTAACGAGATTTAGCTGCTACACCTCTGATAGTTGATGAGGGTAGACAGAACTGCCTTTCTTTATTAGACACTCAATTTTTTGTGTTAATTTTCCCTTTTCCCTCTTCTGATGATACAGTATTGTCTACATGTGGTCAGATTTTAGTTGCAGAACATGAAGTAAGCCTCTGTGTGTTCTGCATTCTAATCTCTGCTCACAGCAATGCCATCTCCACGCGAGTCTGTACCTGACTGGTGATGAGTGGGAGGTGGGAGAGGGCGAGTGGCTGTGTGGTTTGCAGTGGTGCTGATGGGAGCTGAGCAGATGGCTGTGATAGCCATGTGTTGCGAGATTCTCGTGGGAATGTGTGGTGGTGACAGGCGACTCATAACGTGCTATTTACAGTTTGGGTTTGCAGTCTTTTAGTGACATCTGAATGCTCTTTAGCAACTGCTTCGATTACTGCCTTTCGAGGAGCTGCTAATTGAAAATGAAATTGTGGGTGGGCTTTAAGGCAGGCACAGGCAACTCTGTGTGGTAAATGGTACTTGAAAACTGTTGGATGTCTTGATGCCCAATTTGTAATTATTTTTCCAAGGAGGGAAAGCCAAAGGTGCATTCGAAGATTCAGTATGTGTACATAGGCAGAGCTGAATATCTCTTCCTGGCCAGAGAGCCGACTGTGCACTCATTGGGCTGGAAACCCAACCATCTGCCCACAGCTCACCTTTGTGTGGTTCTCTTTAAATGCTTACAACTGTGTAAGGTGGTGGTTTTAAATCTGCTGTCATCTTGTTGTATTCTCCTTAGTCTTTTGTAGGATTTTATCCTCCTTCCTCTGTTGTTCATACAGTTGGTATGCAGGACAAAACGATTTTCTGATCTCTTGAACTTTGAGAGATTATATTTAAGTTCTTGCATGTAACTATTTTCCCGGTAAACCTTTTTCTGTGACACATTTCTGTTGAAGACAATTGGGGCCTCCAAGCACTGTGAGGAACGAGGAAGATGGTGGATTTGATTGAAATTTGACAGTTGGGTGATGTTCTTGATTCTCTTATGGCAGCCTTCAGCTGCAGGGTTGTCATTTGCATTTCATCTCCAGAGTTGTTAGCTAACGCATCAGTAGTGTTTCTGAAATGGTAGCTTTTGTAAGTGTTTATATGTTGAATTGTTTTATTGCCCATTCTCAAAACAGCTTTGCACAGAGAAATCTTGTGCTCAACAAGGAATGACCTCCCTCTTGGAAGTGCTGTTTGCTCTCTTTTTAATTAAATATGAAGATAGATGCAGTATTACTGCATTCTTTTTAGCTTTCCATTGAACATTTCAGTGAATAGTATCTGAGACAAAATTATACTGATTGATGTGCTTGGTTTGAGTAGGACCAATATTTGCTTTTGGAGAGTCCCTGAGGCTCTGGCTGAGGGACCTTAATAATACATTCCTTGCTGTACTTAACCCTCAGCCCCATTAGACCTGTTTTGTCACAGGAACCCAACTGTTTTAATGCACTTGAGCTACTGCTGGGTGCTAATGATATCTAAAAGAACCTACTTTGGCTTTCTAAATGAATTCTGGAGAATTGCAAGCATTGACTATTTTGTACCAAGTGGATATAACAAAGTTCTTGCAGGAGCTTTGAATCTTTTCACACTTAGGGGTGTGCATTCTCACCCTAGTGCTCACAAACACACACAGACGCAGAAACTAAGTGACTCACAAATGAAGGCGAATCCTGTTCCTGCAGTCATTGATCACAGCTCTGCGGAAGCTGCCACCGCTCCCGTGTGTCTGCCTGTAGTGGTGCTGTTGTAACGGGTATTTTTGATCACTGCTCGCACCGGCGTTTGCTCAGGAAACTCTTGTGTGTCATGCCTTGAAATATAGTACAAAGCAGGACAGATTCTCATTGCTGGTGATAGTTCTGAGGGGCTGAGATTAGCTGTAGTTAGATCAAAAAGCAGTAAGCTGCATTTTCTGGATAGGGAACATACAGAAAAATGTTTCACAAAGGGTAGTTTTTGGACCACTTATTTCAGAACAACTCTGGGGCTTTTGTGAACATGCAAATTCCCAAGCACTACTTCTGACTTGTGGAGTTACATAGAGTCCCTTGGGTGGGACACAGAGTCCCTTGGGTGGGACTCGGCATGTGGCACCAAGTTCCTTAGGTGACTCCAGTTCAGGTGCTACAAGAATCATACATTTAAATAAATTGAATTGTACTCATTTTTATTTTCAGAAAAGGAAAAGGGAATATTAATTGCTATGTTATTTGCAAAACCTATAACAAATCTTAAAATTTTTAAAACACATTTTGTGTGAACCTAATTTATGAATACTTGGACTGTGTCCTTGTTCTGTATATTTACTAATTAAGTTCTTTTCAAAAACATTATTGGCAAAAAAAAGTTTCTCCCAGATGCTATAGATATTATGTTACAGAAAATAATATTTTCAAAGTGGCTACTTTTTAGTAGGAATTTACTAGAATATAGCTTTAGTAGAATAATTGTGGGGGGTTTTTTCTCTCCTTTAACACAGCTTTTATACATATGGTAAAGGGAGTTTTTTCATTATTGTTTCCTTTAGGTTCTACTTATTTTTTTCTTTAGCATCATGATGGTGTTGAATTCTTATGTATATAAGTTTTATGAGTCCTCCATATTACAAAAATTGTTGTTATTTGGTGGCAGTATTGGGGAGCAGATTTGAATGAAATCAGAAAATATTGCCTGTGTGAGTAGGGACTAAACATCATTGACTGTTTTCTTCATTATGAAGAAAGCTTCAAATTAATAAAATATTATCCTTGAATTTCTGGTTTGGCTTCCACAAATTTAAAAGGAAATATAAAAATCCTCGAAAGAATTTTTGTTTAAGTAGCAAAACCTACACTTACGAGTTAACTGTTGCCTGAGGTGTGTCAACAATAGCTAGCATAAGTTTTTAATGTATTGCTATGAGACCAGAAATCCTTTTCCCTTGGAGATAAGTGCGAAATGACCTACTGAAGAGTTACTAATGAAATTATCACACTGTGTGAGTAAGACAATTAATAATGATTTTCGGTTTAAAGAATAGTATCATCAAATTTCCCTAAGAAGTACTCAGGATGATGGTAAATGTCCCTGCCTTTCAGGTGAAATATAAAGGTGGGTAGTGGACCCAGCATTCACTGCTGGAAGGTTGAATGATACTTCTTGAAACTTACCCCATTTGTGTAATTATCACCTGCCTCCTACCTCCCCGTATTTAAACTATAAATCTGTATTTCTCAAATAAATATGCAGTAGGGAGACTAGACAGAGGCATTGATTGGGGGCACCTGTGGAGCTGTATGTGAAGGGGGATGTATTTGCATTACTTGTATATGCCGATTGCTCCCTTCATCCTCTAGGTAGAGTGAGGAGACAAACTGAGTTATCTAGATATTGAAAGGGAACAATATGGGGTTTAAAAAAACTGTTCCCCTGATGATTTTGACCTCCCTCTTCCCTGCCCCCTCTTCAGACCTGCCAGCCATCTTTCTCCTTCTCTTTCTATCTCGAGTCTACTTTCGGGCTACACTTTTGGTTCTTTGGTTCCCTCACGTTTCTTCTTCCGTCCAGTGGCTCTTGCTCGCTTCTCAACCTAGTCAGAATTGCACGGAAACCTTAGATTAGCTTTCAAAGTTCCAAAATGCCTTTGCCACCTGGGTCCTTGCTCCTTCACCTTGATGGTCCTTTTCACTCAACATCTCACTGATATTTATCAGTACAATACTTGCCTTATCTGGATTCTTACTGTAGTTCAGCATTATTTTCCTCATTGCTATTGTAATCTTGTTAAAATGAAAATCAGTGACCCTCCATAACCACCTAAATAAAATAGAAGCCCCTTAGTGTAGAACATTTAGGTCTGACTTTGTTCCATCCAGTATACCTTTCCAGCTGCCTCTCCTCCTCTCTGCATTCCATAAACATCAAACTGTTGCTATGTTTGTTGTTATTTGCATGAGTCATGTGCGTTCTCCACATTGCAGTGCCTTTGCTTATGCTGTTGCCTTGATTTGGAATGGCCTTCAACAGTCACATCTTTTCCCTCAGAATTAATTGTATTTTCTTCAGAATTCACATGACCCTTTGTTTGTAACTAGGATGACCCCAAAGTCTATCACCTCATATATGACATTTCTGATAGTGAACAGGGGCACCATAAATAATTACCTTGGAACAATAAGCACAACTCAGGGCTTCCTAGAAAACTGGGATATATAGTCACTCTATTTGTAATTCACTTTGGACCTTTTTCATTTCATACTCTGTTGTAGGGTTGGCTGTATACATGTCCTTCTCCCCCACTGCAGTAAACTCGCTCCCTGAGGACATTACTGTGTGACACAATAGGGGCCAGGGATGTGTCGCACATAGTGAAGTAATAAGCCTTTAAAACCATCAGCTATCCCTGCTTTGAAAAACTCAGATACCTTTCTCATTGTTCACATTTCTATTCTTGAGCCCTTTTCAGTCCATTCTCCATACCACAGCCAGTGTGGTCTTTTAAAAATATATACTTAATCTTATTGTTCCAAGAGGTAGGTCCTCAGGCGTCTCTCAGTGTATTCACATTAACATTCGGACGCCCATGAGCTGACAGGCTCCGTTATCCAGCTCCTTGTGTTTTCAGCTTCACCTCATGTTACTTTCTCTTGTTCGCTGGCTTCTTGCCCGACTGACCTTCCTTCATTTCCTCCAATGTGTCAAGTTCTTTTCCCAGCTCGGGTACTTGACACGGGCTGCTCTCTCCACCTGAAGTGGTCTTCTCTCTGCTCCTTGCCTGATGGGCTTCTTCTAGTCCTTTAGGCCTAAGGTGAAATGTCATCTTCTTAGAAGGGTGTTTTTTTGCCATATTGTTCACCCCAGAGTCTGCCTTTAGGCCTTTCTCCTTTGCACTTACCTTTTTTTATTTTCTAACACTTAACACGATATATAATTACAGATTTTTTTCTTTCTGGTATCCTTTAATGTCTGCCCCTTCTGCTGGATTCCAGGTCCTCCTGAAGGAAAGTATCATATCCATGTTCTCCACCATAGTGTTTGTAGCACATAGAAGAATATGCTATTTAATAATTAAACTTGCATGACTGAAGGTTGGAGTAATTTTTCCCATTGACAACATTACTAATCTCCCTGTTGTTGCATTCCAATGTTAATTGCTTACTAAAAAAAACAATCCAATACAATATGACCTTTGGCTTTCCTCTCCAGAGACAATAGTGTAAAATGAGATAACTGATCAGCACATGCACACCAGGCAAAAATTTATTCCAAGAATATGGTGTCTGCTCTTCTCCGTGGAATGTCACACAGGCTGTGTTCCCAGTGTCCGAGCCCGTCAGGGTAGTGAAATTGCCAGTGCTGCCAGGAAAAGCTGGCCCCGGGAAACTACAATCTTCCACTTTCAGAGGTGATCCAGAAGACACCAGACCAGCAGCAGAGCAGAGATAGAGCGGAAGGTGGGTGGGAGTGAGGTGGGATTTACTGAGCGCTCTTTTACATGTGAATAGTTATGTGAGGTTCCACTTTCTTATCATAAAAGTACAAACTTTTTGGTGTCAGAGCATGAATAGCATGTCTTTGCACTGTAAAATCATTGTCCCACATGCCTTCTTGTCTGAAATATTTTGACTGTAGAAAACAGTGTAATTTTATTTCATTTTAAAATGGACTAATTAATTCATTCTCCCCGTATTTCCTGATTCAGCAGACATTTGCTGAAGACCCTTTGTGTGCAAACCTTATACCAAAGACTCTGATATAATAGAAAGATGCAGACCACGAAAACTCTGCCGTTGACGTATTCACAGCTTGTACCGTGGTGCAGCCAGCCTGTCTTGGCTGCCCCAAGTGAGGCTGAGAGTGACGGACTCAGTGTAATTCAAAGGGAGACACTGCTGAGCATCTCTCAGGGAATGAATACCTTCAATACATGTACTAAATTCTTTAAAACTGTGTCTTTCCCATCATGCTATTTTTTTTGACCTCCCATTTACCTTTTCAAAAAACTTTTGAGAATAATGCTCGATACTACCGAAGGCGTCAGTGAAGTGTTGGAATCAGCGCTGTGTTGTTTACCAGTTTCCTTGGGTTCTTAGTTTTAAAAACAAGGGCTTTGGCATTCTCGCGTTTTCACCTCAGGTGCCATTTACTGGGAATTACCTGGACAAGTAATTTTATTAAAATCTTAATGGCTCTTCAGAAATTGCCATTCTTTTGACATAGGCCATGAAATTAGGTGTATTTTCTTGACATGATTTTGCTCCACTTTTGGAACTCTTGGTATCAGAAAGTCAGATTTCTGTGCAGAAGTAGAGGTTTTTATGGTAGTCTCCACAAAACAGAAACCAAAAGTGTCTGTCACTTTCTATCATTTGTATTTACTTAGATGATTATTTTCAAGACAGGTAGAACTTTAAATATTCTAAAATGTTCAAAAGGAGTATTTGAATGGAAAGTTAGGCCCCAAATTTGTAGTGGGAATACTTATGGAAGATTGTGTCGTTAACGATCCCAGGGGTAGATTTTAAAGCAGTTCCTGATTTGCTAACAAATTATTTTATTTTCCAAGAGATAATTTGTAACTTGCTTTTTTGTTTTTGGAAATTCTGACTCTCTTAGAAACTGTTTAAAATGGCGGTTTCCCAGAGAATTTCTAAAAAAATTGTCTCTTAAGGTCCGTTCCTCCTTTCACACTACTCACTTTTTCTTGGTGTCTGTCTACTCATTATTTATTGATCGTGTACTACTATGGGCAGACCGTTTTAGGTGCACATAGCAGACAAAGCAACAAACATCTGTGCCTTGGTGGATTCAGTTGTTATAGCTACAGACAATTTCCATTTGAATGTCCAACTCAGACATTTCTCTTAGCTTCCAGATTCGTAAACCTAGGTGCTTATCGCAAGGGTTATTAACCTGGGTCATCCATAAGCATTTCAAACATGGCTCACATTAAACTCTATGCTGGTTGTCCTAAATTTGCTCTTCCTCTTCAGTTTCCTCCCTTAGTTAATGTGCCCATCATCAGAGAACCCTCCAGGCCATAAACCCGTTAGGTCGTACTAGAAGCCTGGAAGTCGTACCCCTCTTCCTCTCCTTACACTCGCACATCCTGTAGAGCTGTGTCCTGTGTGTTCCTCGTTTGTCCCTCTCCATTCACCACTTTCCACCCTTTCTGCCGCTGTATTGATTCTGGAGGACCTGAATCCACTGGGTATAAGTAGTTGCTTAGCTGGTTTCTCTGCCTCTGATCTCAGTGTTCTTCAACCCATTCTCCATATTCCTTCTAATGTAAATTTGACAACATGAAGATTGAGTCATGTCACTTGCTTCAAGAGTTTTCACTCACTTCCTTTCACCTGTTATAGGCTAAACTACAACTGCCTTATATGGTATAGAAGTGCACATAGT
>VMDR010019848.1:0-17999 GCA_007922815.1 Macrotus californicus | reverse complement strand
TGCAATCTACTTTTAAATGATTCAAAAATGTAATAGCTATAAGGCATTGTTATATAGGCAGATAAATGATAGGTAAATAGGTGACTGGTTCCTACAGAAATAGATAATAAACAGAGAGAGAAAATATAAAAGAAATTTCTTTCATTTCAACTACTCTTTTCTCTGACCCAGTTTACTTCTTCCTTTAATTTTTATCATCTTGTTTGTTTTTCTGACTTTCTTTAATGCCTTTCATTAAATTTTTATTCAAATATATTCTCCCTTGGGACCATATTAATTTATTAGCCATTTCTGACATAGTCCAATCTTTTACTTCATCTCTTTCCTGAATTCAGCCAACTCTAGTGACACTTCCTGTGGGTCAGGGGGGGGTTTGGTCTATTTTTGTTCTTAGTTTTTGAATATCTGACTTTAGATGTGTTCTTTTTAAATTATTCATATTCGGGAGGGATTTATGGCACAGCTTTATTCTGCATCAGGGGTGATCTTTGCTGGGAATCTTTATCAACCGAAACGTGTTGATTCTCGATTTCTGTTTTCTTCCCATCAGTTTTGAATAGAGTTGGTCTCATGCTCACTTTCACTAGGATTTCACGTGGAAAGTTCCTACAGACGCCCCTCCCCTGCCAGTGCAACTTCTTACACTTTCCTCGCTGACTGCTATGTTCCGGGGAGTCGTGGCCGTCAGCAGCTGGAATACCTTCCGAGCTTTTGTGAACTTCCCCGCTGACCAGTATGTCTCACCTACTCGCAGTAGAGCGTAAGGAAGTCAAGGATACTATTCTTAACCATAGCAATTTTTAAAGTTCGTACTGAAGAATTAACATAAAAAGAACAAAAATAAAATACATACCTTAAAATCCTGAATATATAAAAGGCAAGATATTTCACATAGCACTTGCACCAGGTGTCTACTCCTTTATTTTTGGCAGATCACGGTCTCAAGTTCCTGAGGATAAGCACAAGGTACATCCATTTTTCTAAGTAATTATATGCCTTAGTATTGTCCATATTCTGTAAGACATTGTGTTCATTAGAGTATAGAATTGAAGGTTGAACACCACTTCTTCAGAACATAATAGCACTAATTTATTGTTCTATACCATCTTGTTTTGTGGCTGGGATTTGTGATTCCCTTCCCTCTTTTAGTGATCATTTTTTCTCCCTAGAAACTTTTGTGGAGCTTCTGTTTAACCAATGAAATGCTTAAGTCAGAGTTTTTTTCTATTCATTTTATTGGAAAATTGTATACACACAACCTGAAGACTCAGGTCCTTTTGCTCTTAGTGAGGGCTTTCGTATTCTTGTTTTGATCATTTCTCCTTTACCTCTTCCCACTTTCTAGAACATCAGTTGTGCATAGAACCTTAGAATAAATCTATATAATGATATTTTAAGAGAAAAGAGGGTTAGCATCATTCTCACAAAATATTTTTAAATATTTTTAATTTATGATAGACTCAATAGAATAAAAATAATTATAAAAGTAGTAGAGACTAAGTTTTATTTGAAAGGACTTCAAAGAATGGCAGGTATTAACATGTCAAACTTTAAAAAATGGTAAAATTAGATATCCAACTGAAGGGCAGGTGGTATTGAAAATAGTCAACTCTCTGATCAGGAAAAATTTTTCTAGTTTTTACATTAAATAAAATCCCTTGTTAGACAAATTTTAAATATATATAAAACAAATGCATCATGCATTTCAAACATTGGCAGGAAAATATTAGCAAAACTGACTAGCAAAAGATAGTGTCAAAACCCTAAGTCTCTAAGGTACCCAAATGTGAAGATACCATAGAGGCCATTTTTAACCTCCATTCTTTCCTTTCCTTCGATATATGTTTAACAATAACAGGGGGCTTGTAACATTAATCAGTTAACATGATTTATAACCTATGATAAGTCACATTTTCACTGCATAATCACTTGGATAAATCAAATGCCTTTTATTAGTTGGGCTCCAATTTACATAATTTTTCCTTCCCTGGGATGTTGGCAGTGTGAACAATTATCACAAGAATAAAAGAATATGTATTCTCTTATCAGGAATCAAAGAATGCTTAAATTTCAAAAGTCTTTAATTTACATGAAGAAGTCAATGCCAAAAATTATTTTCACGTGGCTTTTCATCTCATTGCAAATAAAATCAAAGTCCTTACAATGGCCTACAAGGTCCTACATGATCTGGCCCCTCCTTCTGTCTCATTTCTCACTGTGACGACCTCATTTGTGCTATCTGAGATACTCATACCAATCTCCTTATTGTTTCTAGAACATTGCAGGTGCTCTTAAGATGCTGCATTTGCTCTTTCCTATGGAATCTTCACCCAGACACCTGTATAGTTTTTTCCCTCTCTTCTATCAAGGCTTTACTCAGATGTCAGCTTCTCATTGAAACGTTCCTTCCCTGCTCCCTCTATATTTCCAGCCTTCTCATGCACATACCCTTCCTTGCCTTATTTTTCTCCTTTGCCATTATCATCACTTAATGCACTGTATTATAATCTTCCTAGAAGAATTAGTCTTGGTTATTGATAGAATATAAGCTCCAGGAAGGCAATACGTTTAGCCTATGCTGTTCACTCAGATCCCAGAACGGTGTTCAACACATACTTGCTAGATGAGCGAAAGAACTTACAAGTAAAAGAATAACTGAATGAGTGACAGTTAGTGGGCAGAGGCTGGAGAGATAGAGGACTGGTGACGCAGGGCTCGTAGGTCAGGTGACAGGATTTAGATCTCCTTCTAAATGCAGTGGCAAGCCATCAGAGGTTTTAAGTGGGGGATGATATGATCAATTTATATTGTAAATTTATAACTATAACAAGAGTGATAAACAGGGGGAAGCAGAGAGGAGGTAATAACCCAAAACTGTTGGTGGCTCCAGTCAGGATGTGGAACTAGAATGAAATGGGATATTGTCCAACTGGTGTGGTGCCCTGGATGCCAGCAGGAGGGACTGCTTTAAGGAAAAAGAAATTGAGCCAGATGTTCCCTTAAGATAGAGGGGGATGTAGACTAAGGAAGGCTCATTGCATCTAATGGCTTGGAAGTCCCTGCTATCCTTAGCAGAGAGGGAGAAACATTAAGGCTACTCACAGAAGACGGGGTCTCAGGAAACCAACCAGAGAATACATGGGAAATCAATAATGTGGACAAACTGGCTTTGAGAAGAGATGGGAATGGTTTTTAAATCAAAGGTGTATTGATCTCACATGGAGGTTGGGAGAAAGAGGCTGGCATATCGAACCCTGTCCCCTTCTCAGGCCAACTCACAAACAACCCTCAGTCCAGTTCCGCTTTTATTCTCAACAAAACGCCCTTGAGAAACAGGAAGTAGGTTAACCTTCCCTAAGTAACAATTCTACTGTTTAATCCTAGCTTTCCAAACAAATGTCCTTGAATCCTAGGTAAATCCTCCACACTGCAGGCTATTTTAGGACCATAATCTCTTCTCACTGCAGGATCAAACCAACTATCCAAATACAGTCAAGTGCAGCCTCACATTTTAAGTACAATACATTGAATGTAAAAGTTGAAATAAGAGTCTGAAAGGGTAATTGTATGTAATTATATGTTTTATCACTAATTTCAAAAGCCCACATAAACCATAATTTGCTGTCTTTGCAAATGTTATCTTATATTGCTTATAATCCGTTAATTATTGTGTTGCTCAAGTACTCTTCTTGTAAATTTTCTGGATCTGCCTATTTACCTCATTTGAAAGTTAATCTCAGGTACACTTCCTTATAACCTTCAATCATCTCCTTGAGTTTTGATGTTACTAAAATGATAGTTTTCTGGAAAATGAAAGAAAATCCCCAATAAGCAATGATAGACATGCCAAGATCACCTATCACTATACTCCCACATTTACTTTCCCCGCCTACACTTTATACTGTATTTGTTACTTCCAAATTTTGCCATGTTAGGAGGCTCAACATAAATTAATTTACTTCCTAACTGAATGCTCCATCATATAATAGGAAGATGTTTTCAATACCCACAATACTTAAATTGTTTGAATCGAATAAGAATAGCATGCATGCCCTTTATCTTATTTATTCCTATGCCTGGCTCATATTAGGTACTTAAAAAATATGTGTTAAATGAATAAAGGAGTGAATGAAAACACTTCACAAACTTTTGGCAGACTGTACAAGGATCCAAATATTCTGATGTGAAAGGGATAGGGAAACTACTCTGTGCATTGTGAAGTAATTTGGGGTTTTTTTAAGATTATTTTTAGAGAGAGAAGAAGAGAGGAAGAAAGAGAGGGAGAGAAACATCAATGTATAAGAGAGAAACATTGATCAGCTGCCTCATGCCCCCATTCAGGGACCTGGCCCGCAACCCAGGCATGTGCCCTGACAGGGACTCAAACCCGCAGCCCTTCAGTTTGTAGGACAACATCCAACCCACTGAGCCACACTGATCAGGGCTGCAATGTGTTTTAAGTCAGTGCTATCCTACAGAAATTTCTTAAGAGGATGGAAATGTTCTACATTGTGCTGTTCAATATGGTATCCATTAACCACATTCAGCTTCTGAGCATTGAAAATGTAACTAAGTGTACCTGAGAAACTGAACTTTTAATTATATTTAACTTTAAATAATTTAAATTTAAATAACCACATGTGGCTATCATAGTGAATAGTGCAGCTTTAAATGAATCAGTACATGTTTAGTCTAGATAAAGTATTTTGGTCCTTTTAAAGACTAAAAGCATGTTCTCGAGGGACCCATTTGAATGCTAAAAATGAACTAATTCAAACACGAGTTTGGGGTATTCAAACCAGTTTTTATCATTAGAGTCAGAGACTGAGGCAAGAATAGAGTTGAGTAGGCCGGACAAACACAGTCTTTGACGGTACCACACACACACTCACACACACACACACACACTCACTCACACACACTCCTCTACAGTGATAAGAATGAAAGAAGGCAGGCTAGAACCTGGGTGTTCTGACTGCTCATCCAGTGCCTCTGTATTATATAAATACAGATGCTCCTCAAGTTACATTGAAGTCACGTTTCATTAAAACCATCATAAGTTTAAAATATTGTAATTCAAATGCATTTAATACACCTATCCTACTGAGCACCATAGCTGAGCCTTGCCTGCCTTAAACATGCTCAAGACACAACCCAAAAAACCGGCAACACAGTGCTCCGTGAGCATGGACTGTGGCTGTTTAACCCTGTGATCATGTGCATGCCTGGAGAGCAGCCTGCTGTCACTGCCCAGCAACGTGAGAGAGTATCATACCACATATCACTACCTGGAATTAAGATCAAAATTCAAAATTCAAACTGTGATTTCTATTGAATGGGTATTGCTTTCACAGCACCATAAAGTTAAAAAATTGTAAGTTCAACCGTCCTAAGTTGGGGACTGTCTGTATAGGCAACTATTTTAACTTGCTCCTCAGGAACTTTTAGCAAATGGACCATTATGAATAACTGGTATTTACAAAAGTTGGTCCTTCGCTGTCAGTTACAACAAACCAATTGCTCAGAGTGACTGGAATCAATATCATTCTTCCCTGGAACTTGAATTAAATAAACTGGTAGAGAGGATGAGATGGTATAAAGCATGGGGGCATGAATTTTGGCCTCACTAATTAGAGGCAGGGTTTCACAGTGAATTATTTATATTTCTGCCACCTGAAGACTTCCAGGAGACAATTGGGCTAATTCACATACTATAATTCACCAAATAGTCTAAGCTTTTATTTTCTAATGAACTGTGGAGAGTTCTTAATTGGTAATTAGAAAATGATTATACCTTGTCTGTAAAAACCACACTTCTTTGACTATATTGTTGTGTTTATGCAGTCACAGTTCAAATTAGCTTGAACAGAGCTGGCTGGCATGTCTCAGTGGATTGAGCGCTGGCCTGCAAACCAAAAAGTTGCCGGTTCGATTCCCAGCCAGGGTACATGCCTGAGTTGCAGGCCAGGTCCCAGCTGGGGGCGTGTGAGAGGCAACCAATCTATGTATCTCTTGCACATCGATGTTCCTCTCCCTCTCTTTCTCCCTCCCTTCCCCTCTCTCTAAAACTAAATAAATAGATAAAATCTAAAAAAAAAAAAAATTAGCTTGAACAACATACAACACAGCCATTCTAAGTCTGATGTGATCTGCCAGGTAACTTGGACATGGGCCAGATTAGGGGCATCCTACATGGGAGCACATTGTTCCTCATTCTGAAACTGTTGTTTCTCAATTTCTCTAAAGTTCTTTGCAACATAAAGCCAAAAAGTGGGCAGCAGTGAATGTTCGATTTAATCATTGTCTTAATTTTGTACATAATTCTTTTTTAATTATGACTTAAGATCTTAACTTGGAAGCTTACACAGGCAAAATCCTCTCTTGAGGAAGAGTCACCAGCAAAGCTTTTTCTTGTCAGGCAGGACTGATACAACAATAGAAACAGCAGAGATGTTCTCATGGAAATTTTGTGCTGGTCCTGGTTTGTAATGAAAGCTAGGAATCTTGGTCAAAATATTTTAAGAGGTAGAGTAAAATGTCCTGTAGTCTTGAGGGGCATAGGGAATAAAGATCCATCTGGGAGAGAACACAAAGCTGCTCTTTCCAGTGAGGTCTTTTTTGGTGGGGGAATTAGATTTTGAAACTGTTAGAGGTGAGAAGTTAGAGCACTGGGCTGGAAACTCTAAAGGAAGAGACAGAAAACACATCAGGCTATCAATGGATATTTATCAGTTCCTTTGAGCACTCTGATTTCTAGAGATAAGACATATATCATTATAAGATCATTCTTTTTTGAATTTTTATTGAATTTACTGGGGTGACATTGGTTAATAAAAGTATATAAGCTACAGGTGTACAACTCTGTAATAAATACATTATCTGTATATTGTATTATGTATTCGCCACAGCTAGTCAAGTCCCCTTCTATCACCATTTATCCCCACTTTCCCCTCTTTTATCTAGCCCCATCCCTTTCCCCTCTGGTAATCACCATACTGTTGTCTGTGTCTGTAAGTTGGGGTTTTTTTCAGTCCCCTCACTTTTTTCACCTAGTCCCCAAACCCCCTCCCCTCTGACAGCTGTCAGCCTGTTATTTAAATCTATGAGTCTGTTTCTTTTTTGTTTGTTAGCCCATTTTTCCATTAGATTCCACATATAAGTGAAATCATATGGTACTTGTCTTTCTCTGACCAGCATACTTCACTTAGCATAATGCTCTACAGGTCCATCCATGGTGTAGCAAAAGCTAACATTTCCTTCTTTTTTATAGCCAAGTAGTATTCTATTCTGTAAATGAACCAGAGCTTTTTTAGCCCATTCATCCACTGATGGGCACTTGGGCTGTTTCAAAATCTTTGCTATTGTAAATAACTGTGCAATGAATCTAGGGATGCATATATTCTTTCAAATTAGTATTTGGGGATTCTTCGGATGTATTCCCAGAAGTGAAATCACTGGGTCATAGGGAAGTTCCATTGAAAAGAAAACCCACTAAATGGGAGAACGTATTTGCCAGTGATACATGTGATAAGGGGTTAATATCAAAAAATTATAAAGAACTTAACAAAAAAAGAATAAACAGTCCAATTTAAAAAAGGGCAAAGGACCTGAATACACACTTCTCTGAAGAGAACATACAGATGGCCAATAGACCTCTGAAAAGATGCTCAATGTCACTAATCATCAGAGAAATGCAAATTAAAACCACAATGAGATATCACCTCACACCTGTCAGAATGGCCATCATTAATAAATTCACAAATGACAAGTGCTGGCAAGGATGTGTAGAAAAGGGAACACTTGTGCACTGTTGGTGGGAATGCAAACTGGTGCAGTTACTGCAGAAAACAGTGTGGAGTTCCTTCAGAAAAATTAAAAATAAAACTGCCTTCTGACTAGCGAATCTAGCTCTGTCAGAGGGGTTACAGAGCTGGGTGAAAAAGGTGAGGGAATTAAGAAAAAAAAGATAGTACGCTCACAGACACAGACAAGAGCATGGTGATTACCAGAGGGGAAAAGGGAGGTAAGGGGAGACAGAAGAGGGTAGCGGGGGATAAACGGTGGTGGAGGGAGACTTGACTTTAGGTGGTGAGCACACAGTACAATATACAGATGGTGTGTTATAGAATTGTATACATGATACCTATGCAGTTTTGTTGACCAATGTCACCCAAATAAATTCAATTAAAAAGAAAATAAATAAATAAATACTTGATCTTTTAGGCCATTAGGATTTGGGGACTGCCTAGCATTTGATCGGTTCTCAAGGGGTCAACACTAAAAACCTTAAAATATAAATCTTCGTGTAGTATTGGCTTAGAGAATAAGCAGTCAGAAAAAATCATATTACAAGCTAGAGAGTGGCAAACCACATTGTGAAGCAGCAAAGTAACAATTAACACGTGGCAATCTCTAATGTGACTAGTTCATATATCTAGTCATACTGTAGCTCTAGGGGAAAAAATTGGAAAACAAAATACTAATAGCCTAAGTTTCTTACATTGAATGCATTTGACAAAGTAATTCAAGACAGAAAGGAATTTCCATTTGTAAGAAGGAATAAAAGGGAATAGAAAAAGTCTAAAAATTCTAGGATTTGCAAAATCAGAAGAAGCAACAGCACCTCATCCCAGCTGGTGAAAGATTAAAGTAGAGAGAGGCTTTCCCCCCTTCCTTCCTATCTTAATTTTGTTTCTCCCACATTCACTTAGCAATATTTGACAAAGTGGGTCATTCCTTCAAAACACTTTCTTCACTTCACTTCTATGCCACTCCACTTTCCTGTTTTTCCTCCTTTCTCACTGATCACTGATCTCAAATTTCTTTATGGTTCTTCCCAATCTCCCTGATCTCCAGACATTGTAGGTACACCAGGCTTTGCCCAAGGACACCTTCTGTATCTACATGTTCACTCACTCCTTGGTGATTTCATAACTTTCCAATGTCACAGGTACACTGACAATTCCCAAGTTCTGCCCCAAATCCTAGCTGTGTATTTGACATTTCTACTTGGATTGTAAATAGACATCCCCAGGTTTCTGTGTCTAAAATTGAGTGCATGCCCCAACCAAACAAACAAGCAAATGCCTAATCTTTCAAACATGGCCTTCCAACAGGCTTCTCATTTTCGTAAATGGATATCCCATACTTCCCTTTTCAATGCTATAAATCTGGGTGTCCTTCTTGTCTCCTCTCCTGTTATAGCCACATGCAATCCTTTAGCAGCCCAATTAGCTATATTTTTCAAAATACAGAGAATCTGACCCCTTGTCACTATGTCTTCCATTAATGTCATAGTGTTAGTACCATCATCTCTTTCCAGAATTACTGTTACAATCTCCCAATTTTTCTACCTACTTCCCCCACCCCCTTACGAGCCATCTAGAATCTATTCTCAAGATAGCAGACAAGCGGATTCTTTTTTTTAGGATTTTATTTACCCACTTTTAGAGAAAGGGGGTGGGAGAGAGAAAGAGAGGAGAGAAACATCGATGTGTGAGAGATACGTCGAGCAGTTACCTCTTGCACACCCCCAACTGGGGCCCTGGGCGGCAACCCAGGCATGTGCCCTGACTGGGATTTGAACCAGTGATCTTTCAGTTTGTGGGACAACACTCACCCCACTGAGCCACACCAGCCAGGGCCAGGCAGATTCTTTTAAAACAGGTCAAGACATGTCACTTTCCCATGCCCTAAAAGTGATTCCCAAAATAGGGCATGCCCTTTCAATGAGATTCTGACTTCATCGTTTAGTCTCAATCCTTCCCTCTCTTTATCTGGAATAGTCTCTGCCCTTTCCCTCGCCTTCTTCAAATTGTCGCTCAAATGTCACCTTCTTTTGTCTATTGTCTTCACTATGGTGTCCCCAGCACCAAGGACAGTGTCTAGAGCAAAGCGCACTTCCATTATATAATATGTTTGAAAGTCTACACACCCAGAGAAAACATGCTTAGTATCAACCCTCTTTCTCAGAAGATTCAGAAGATGTCAGCCTAGAAGACATCAGAGACTGAATGCAGGCTCCTCATGACTAGATGATATCTCAGAGCAAGATATCTTGTCCAAGACAACACAATGTGCGTGGGCTGAAGCAGAGAGGCTACATCAGAATCCATTCAAAGCACTACACACACACGTACATGTGCACATACATCCATATATACATATATACAAGGGTGGGAAAATGGAGATTTACAGTTGTAATACAAGTAAATAATAAAGTAAGAACAGTTTCTCATACTCACAACTATAAACCTACTTTTGCCCACCCTTCTACATGTGTATACCCATGTATATGTATATGTGTGTGTACATAATTAGTTTCTAAATCTCCTACGAACCAACTTGTCCTGAGTGACCCTACAACAGCAGGCAGCAGCCACTCAGGTCCTTGATTTCTTTATAAACTCAGCATAGAAGATAGAATCAATAATACCTAAAAACACCCAATTTTCCTTCCAGGACTAAAAATAAGATATCTATTTCACATTCCAGCACATGCTTCAGAGTTCAACAGAAAGACAGACATTTGCACCCTTAAACAAATATTCCTCTTAGGATCACCTTAAACATGTCACGAGGCCTGCATTTGGCTCCACAAATCAGCTATTAATGACCTTGCTCTTTCTACAGTGTTCTCTCCCGACACCAGGAAAGGTATTCTTCCCAATATTTCAAGATTCCCCACATTCGTGTTTTAAGATGTTTTTGCAAATTGCCCTGCGCTAGTTTTAAGATTAGATTTCCATTTCAGAATTCATATTGCAGTGTAAAGAAAACTAAATCCTCTTACAAATTATGTGTCAACAACCTGAATACCATCAAGGTTGAATGTAGCCAACTTAGAAAGATAAGTAAGTATATGCTCCTAGAATTTAGTAAAACAGCTGACAGCATCTCAGAGATGATACACTCTGATAGACAGGTACTTGGAAAATCTCAATTTGAAATCTTATCTTTTTTGCTAATAGACTCCCTCACAATCAAATGCAAAACAGAATTTGGAACTAAAAGGAGACATTTTAGTCACTTTTCTTGCTGTTCATAATAGTTTTTTTTTTTCATGTTGCCTGTTCAGTAGGTTTTAGTTTAATGTACTTGGATATCAGTAAGTCCAAACTCAAGCGCATTTTTCCATTAGCTAGGATGCTACCTGTACACGCCCAGGTTTCATTTAGAGTTAGCCACCCAAGCAAACCGAAGCACAGTCCATCCAGTTATGCCTCCGTCCTACATATAAATCCCCCTTCGTACACTGTTTGCAATGAACAGCGCCGTGCTGGAATCAGTGACCTAGAAACGCACATCCACTGCAAGCAAGCTGAAGTAAACAAACCTCACTTGCACCCTGTTGTTGATGTGGTGGTGTATGCCCAATACACTCAGTGCCTAAGAAGAAAATGGGCTGCAAATACCCATTTGTCCCGATTCTGGACTCCCATTAGAGTAATTATAAATCAGTGCCCCTGGCGTGAATGGAATACATAACGCTCAGAACGATACTCCTTTGGGGAACACTATATTCATTTTATAACCACCCCAAACACATAAAGAAAACATCCTTCCCTTCATTAGTCTGAGAAAACAGCTCATCAAACTCTCTCAGTTGAACCAGTGGAAGCATTTCACTGTAATACACTGTTTTGGTGTTTCCACCTTTAAAGCTCAAATATTTTCCTGTTATGTGCACTCACGCAGTGCTGACATCCACATCTTTGTGTAACCCTGTGTCATATCAGGGTCATCTCCACTAACCTTCACACACCCATACAGAGCTGCAGCAAGTCTGGAGAAACAAAGTGATGGAGCCAGTAAACAGGAACTGAGAGGTCCATTTTCTGTGAGCTAGTGAAATCCATTTAATGCTTTGTTTCTCTTTTACTCTTCTTAATCATTCATTTTCTATATCAAACACTAACTAGTTTGCTGCATTTCTCTGGCAGCCCCAAGGAAGTCAATCTACAAGTTATCCATTATTTCACAGCCTTCCCCTGTATCTCTAGTAATTGATCCTAAAATAATCATTTCTGGAAATTTTCCTAGACGTGGTCCTGAGAGGAACCGTCATCTATGGCTTTTCTCCATGTGTTTGCCTTTTTGGTTTTATAGGCAAGCTAACTGTCAAAGCCCTGTAATGAGGGGGCTTTTTCCATGCACCCAGTAGTACCCTGCAGCATTCTGAAGACATTACATGTTTGGCTTTTTTATTATGATTTACTCTTATACATATGGAAATGTTGCCCCAAATTCTAGTTTCTTAAAGATATTTGGTCACTTTATTCCCATTATGCCTTCTTTAGTGCAGAGCACTGAGCAAGAGTTAACATAAATATTGAAAGCATAAAGGAAGGAATGAGTAAATGAGTAAACAAATTGTGTGTCTTTGTTAACTGCTGGGATGTTGTATTTTTCGTTTCCTTCAGGGAATATTCTGCTTTACTCACTGGTTATGTGTGCATGTGTCTGTGTGTATGACTGTGTGCACACGTCCATATGTGCAAATTGTTTCACATTCTACCTCTGAATATAGTCTGGTTCCAATCTGCAAAACTCCAAAACTCCCTGCGTTTTATCTTG
This sequence comes from Macrotus californicus, assembly GCA_007922815.1. NCBI lineage: Eukaryota > Metazoa > Chordata > Mammalia > Chiroptera > Phyllostomidae > Macrotus > Macrotus californicus. The sequence goes on along the minus strand of VMDR010019848.1, from coordinate 5,423 downwards.
GGTGACAGCCGGCCAGCTGCCTCATCCGCATTCTTGGTTATAACCAGCCTCTTCTAGAGTCTATACCCAGTTTCTTCACAGGTTCCAAAAGTGGAGGAAGCCAAGTCCTGAGTAACTGGAAATTCAGATGAAGTATGAAATGCGCGCAATAGAAGAGGGGAACGAGAGCACTGGAGAAAGGGAAAGATGACTATAAAAATAGTTCCTATAAAACTTTTATTATATGCAGTCATCACTACACTAATACTTTGCCACTGCATAGCCTTCTTGTCCCCAAATTATTTTCTGTAGTATCAATTAATTAAAGCTCACAATGTTTTGAGTCACATCACTTGGTTTAGTTTGTGCTGGCTCTCTTGGAAATAGTCATCTGAACCAAATAAGGAATTGCACCAGCCACATTCTGAAAGTAATTTGAACCAAGTCTCAATTTTCCATTTCCAGAATGTTAGCCCCGTCAGTAAAGGACACTGCATCACAAGAGTACCTTGGGGAGCGGAGGCACACTTCCATCCTGTATGCGTCAAAACAGGGTTCAGAGTCCTTTAATGCAATAAGAAAGGACAAAGTGCTCTATCAACCATGTAGAAAAACATAAAGCCACTTTTATTCTCAAACAAATATAGAAGGCATTTTTCCTTAAGATGTAAGAGAAGGAATACAAATTGTTAATTTTACTGTACAGATAACTGATCCATAAAAACAATTATATATAATCTTCCAAAAGTCTTGCCCCCCCTCCACCATGCAATACCCTATTTAATTAAAGTTGCTATCTTTGATTTTTAAATACTTTTTTTAAGAAATAGAAACATGAACCCAACATATAAATAGCCAAATTTGGATGATTTGAATGTGTTTAAAATGTTGAGAATCTATTTACATTTTAATAAGACATTTCCTCAGTGCAGGTCTTAGATAAATCTCCACAGAGATGAGACTAGGACACAGAATTAAGAAGAAAGAAGCACCCTTGACAATTTGGAGAAAAGGAAAGATAAGCAGAGTAGTGTTTAATAGAAACAGATGTGGATGTAATCCCTTTACGAAGAAAAAAGCTGTACAAATATAACATAAGAGAAGGAGAAATGGCTTTAGACACACATAATGGAAAAGCCTGGGGAGCTTTGAGAACTCTAGCTAAGAATGAGTTCATGATTCAGGCTCTCTTCTAATTCACAGACCAACAACTGGTGTGTCATGTGGGTAACTTAAAGAAAGGCATGGTATTCAACACAATGTGTTATTTATAAGAAAGATTAACAGAAGTTTCTGAAAATGGCAATGGAGGGGCAAAAAGGAGGATTTATTATCCTAAAATTGTACAAATTATATATATAGTCACAGCTATGTATGCCAGTTGGCACATTTCTAATCTACGACCTACAACAATTGTTCAATACTTCAGCAGGAGGAATTTGAGGGAACCTTACGGAAAACCTATTGACTAAAGTTTGAGCATTATAGGTGGTATTCATGACCACCTATAGTTCTACGATGCTTGGCATAGGTTGCAGGATAATAATCCCACCATCCGCTGATAAACAGGTAACTCAGGAGAACTTGGGGGAAAGTAGAAGAAAATATCTCCCAGTATACATTGAGCCAGATATACTCCCTCACTCTTCAAGGATATTCTCTCCACCTCTGAGAAAATATTTTCCTTCCTGCATTAAAAAAAAAATGTCATAAATGTAGCCATTTTCAAATGGAACCAGAGCAGCCAATCTAGAGGACCTGCACTGGGCTGAACTGTGATTGTTTCACAAACAATTGTTTGTTGAGTCAGCAAAAGGCAACAAAATCCTAATCACAAGGACTGATGATTACGGACCTTCGATCTGAAAAGAAAAAACTGTAACCAATCATGAGTAGCTCAGCTTGTCAACACCGGTAGACATTTTTCCTTCTTTTTATGTAATTATTCCTGTCCTTTTTCTCATAAAACCCCTTGCTTTCACCCTGCAATCAGGACACTGTTTGGAGTTCTGCCTGAAGCTGTGCTCCCAGATTACAATTCTTTAATCCCAAATAAACCCTTTTTGCCTCACATTTCAGGGGTTTTCTTAACTTTAGGTTAACACCTACATTTTATGTTTTCCTCAATTTTAAGGAATTGAGCCTAAGTGACTCTCCACCTTGCTCTTTAGAGAAAAAGAGATGAGCAGAGACAGTGTCAAGGAAAACCTTTATCTGGGGAAGATGGAGAGACACAGGTATGTAAATCTTGTTAAAGGTAAAGAATAAAAAGTAGAGACTCTGCATCCTCTAAATCTTGACCCTTAAGCCCTATCTCAGGCAAGAACTAAGAACTCTAACCACATCTCTCAAAGCCAAACCACATCATTTATGGTTATCGTTAATGGTTATTATAAAAAAAAACTGAACAGCATCACAGTGATTCAACTAATCCAAGGCCTTGATAGCTTTAAATAACTCTCCATAAAGGTTAAGTAAAATTTCTCTACCACCAAATTTATTCTACACAGTTGTGACTACAATGTGATACAAAAGCAACATCCATCAGCCAAGTGCGGTCGCAGGGAGAGTGGCCGAGCTGCATCATGTGGGATACATCCTCCTGAATCCACCAGCGAGCCATGTTCTCTGCCTCTCTTTTTTATTTGTCCTAACGATCACTTAATTTTTTTTATTGTTGTTCGAGTACAGCGAGGCAAGATGATTTAGAAGGAAAGACAATGGCAGGGCCAGGCAAACTGAAATGTTGTTCCCTGAGCTGACAAGTGAAGAATCAGCATTTCATGAAGCAAATTACAGATGAGTAAAGACTTCAGTACAAGTAAATGTATTCTTTTTTTTTTTTCCTTTTCATTGAATTTCCCGGGGTGACACTGGTTAACAGTACTACACAGGTTCCAGGCACACAGCCCCGCAACACCTCATCTGTACACTGCATTGGGCATTGTCCACCCCAAGGCAAGTCTCCGTCCCTCACATTTATCCCTCTTAAACCCTCCTTCACCTCCCTCCACCCACCCCTCACCCTGGGAATCACCACACTGTTGTCCGTGTCCAAGAGTTTCTCCTCTTATTTTTGCTCAATCCCTCTACCCCTCCCCGCACAGCCCCTCCCCAACAGCTGTCAGCCTGCTCTCTATTATTCTTTTTAAATATTCTAATTAACTTTGAGTATATATAGATTCAGAGTAAATTCTCTACATGTGATCATATTACTATGATTATTACTGTAAGAAGGTTCAGAATTTCAAAAATTATTTTAACATCTGCATAAAATACTAGATTAAAAAATTTCATCCATACTTTTTAAAATATATAGTGGATGTTATCTATGATGCAGTGAGATGTGGGTACCCAGGATGGACCAAACTAGGCAAAGAGCGCCTTTCTAGAATCTATGTTAACAGTAATTATCTCTGTCATTTAGTGTTTTTTTCTTAAAAATTCTGAGTTGCTTTCAACAGTTTTCATATTTCTTTGGTAGTTTATTTAATTAATGGTGTAATGCAGGAGCTCCAAACCAGGGAGCTGCTTAAGCATTTGTAATATTCCGAAAAAACTACCCGGAGGACTAGCAGGTGTGGACATGCCATTTATTACCCACATTTCAGGGGAGTACATCCACCGCCATCGGAGTATCACGGACACTTAAGCAGCTCCCCAATTTGGAGCTCCTGTGTTACAAATGGTATTGTATATCTGCCACGCCCAGCACTTTGCTGGTTACCGCAAGTAGTTGCAGGGAAAGCAAATGGCATTTAAAATGAGTCTATTCACAAGAGCCTAGATGGGGACACCACACACACACACCAGTTGTGTGTGTATATCCATGTAATAGTGCAATTGTAAAGCCACTTTTGCCTGGAGGGATGGGAGTGGGAATGGGAAGGGTTCCTTATAAAAGGGACATTGGAAAACAAAAGGCGGGTGTGGTGTGACCTTAGTGCCTGGAGCAGGAGCTTTTGCACTGAGGGAAGAGGAAACAAGGTGGGTTTTAGACATCCCCAGTTAGTGGCTGGACCAGGAGCTACCTACCACCCAGAGGCCTGAGACTGCCTTCTCTGATCAACAGAAACCTGGGGAGTTTGCATGTTCCTGCAAATGGAGAGGTGCTTGAAACCGTGAGTGTCAGCCCAATAGGCCTATTATCTCACAAAATGAGACGTTGCCACATCATCACTACCACATAAAGAGATTTTCCTTCATGTTTACACAGTCTAGGGAAATCCAGTAATTTAACACTTGACTGCATATATGCAATATGCACACCTTGGATTAGCCTATTCAAGAAACTATCATTTCCATTCGCACCTCTTTTCCACTCCTTCCTCTGTTTCCAATAACGATCTCATGCTGAAGCTCACTCCCAGAGCAAGTGCTGTGCCCAGCAGACTTGCCTGATTCATATTCTCCACATAACTTGTGGGAAAGTGGCCGGAATGATTGAAACACATTAAATACCTGTTGTGAATTTAGAAATCACCAAGGAAAATATCACATATAGAATTCTCACCAAATATTTCAATTTAGTAGTGACAAGTACAGTCTTCTTATCAAAATGGATTTTCTCTTCTGGAGAGATACTTAAGCCAGGATTCCTAATTCATATTCATCTTTCCTCAAAAATTAGTGGCTCTTAAAAAGGAAAAAGGACTCATGGACATGGACAACAGTGTGGTGATTGCAGTGGGGAGGAAGGTATAAGGGGGATAAAGTGTTAATGGGAAAAATACAATAAAAATAATTTAAAAATAATTAGTGGCTCTTAACAAGCTATGCCGATAACTCAGAAAGGACCTTTGATACAGGCTAGCTTCTTCCTGGCCTTGTCACCTCCCTTCCCTAGCTCAGTGAAGAGCTGAGTGAGTGCCATGTTGCTAAGCAACCCTGAAAAGATTTTTTTATCTTTACTAATTAATTAATTAATTAATTAGCTCTGAAGGGCACTTGGACAAAATAGACATATCCTGTCCCATCTAGGCAGGGGAAATACTCACAAAGAGCAAGCAGCAGGGCACAGTATGAAGACCAATCACAGAAGGAGCTGGGTAGATGCTGTTCACGCAAGCACGGTTCCTGGCCATCTGGGACAACACATGGATAGATCTTGAGGGCATCATTCTAAGTGAGATCAGTCAGATGAAGACATACAGTTGGCCCTTGAACAACATAGGTTTGAACTGCATGAGTCCACTTATATATGGGTTTTTTTCAGTAAATATATTGGAAAATTTTTTGGAGATTTCCTTACTACCCTGGAGCAATCATATTGACTATTCTTGGCTACCATAAGCAATCATATTGCTGCTGCTTCTTTATCAATGCATGAATCATTATATCTATGAATAAATATGAATTTTTTCACATTGCATTTTCATGTTTGAGGTTTAGCATTAGTAATCCATATAACATCTACAGTGTTTTGCATCATCTAAGACAATATT
>VMDR010019847.1:0-17999 GCA_007922815.1 Macrotus californicus | reverse complement strand
TCTGACTATAACAAATTGTTTTTCATCACGGTAAATTTTAAGTGCCAAGCCAATCACAGTTCTATTTCCTTATCTAAGCTAGGTTATCATGTACCTGTCTACTTTCCATGAATCAAATGCAAAGAAATGTGTACAAAATTAGAGGGAAAAAGAGAATGAAATTGTAACATTGGGACCTATCAGTATCTCGGATGAAGATCTCATGATAAACCCTAATATTTATTGTTATTTTTATTAAAAATTTTAATTTATTGTATCTGTTTTTTTTCTCCATTACTATAAGCAGAAATGATCATACATTGTTTTTTAATTCAGCTCAGGTGTAATATGACAAAATTTATGAAAAAATAATATAGATAATTTTAAAGATATTTTAAAACTTTTGAAGTTATAGTCTTTTCTTATCTGCCATGGGAAGCTTAATTGATACAAACTGAAAATTAACTGAAATACAGGAATATGGTGGTTCTAAATGTAGTTATTATAATTCCCAGTTCTAATTAAAAAAAAAGAAAGTATGGGAAAACAAAACAAAAACAACCTTCTCAGCCCATTTTTAACCTCTTTTCTACTTGCCCTTAACTGTAATGTTCCCCCTGGATGCCACCATTAGTGCTTTTCTCGGCACTGTACATGCTTTCCCCCAGAAATAGGAAACTGTACTTCTCTCACTGCACTCATTCAGTAAACAATCACAGAGCACTATGGGCAAAGCACTCCTGTCATGTGATGACAACTGAAATTTTAAAAAAAGGAGTTCCGGCCAAGATGGAGGCGTAGGTAGAAACCCTTTGTTTCCTGGCACAACCAAAAGGAGAATAACAATCAATCTAAAAACAATAAACAACCAGAAGTGCCAGAAAATCCAACTGCATGGAACTCCAACAACCAAGGAATTAAAGAAACAAACAACCAGACCAGTAGAAGAGAGGTAGGAAGCTGGGCAGGCAGAGAGAAACTGCAGCAAGGCGGCGGACTGCACAGGGTGGGTGGGGTGGGGGTGCTGGCTGAACTGGAAACTGAGACTCAGAGGTGGCTGTGGACTATGGCAGGGGTGGCCACAGCAAGGAGAGACTCCCAGTCTCACACAAGAGAGTTCCTGGGAAAGTGGGGCTAGAGTCCAGCAGGCAAGGTGCATTGTTCCCTCTCCGGCCCCTCCCCACAGACAGAGCCACAATTCAGTACAGAGGGTTGCCTCACCCTGGTGAATATCTAAGGCCCTGCCCCCTTACAACTTAACAGGTGCACCAAGACAAAGAAATATGGCCCAAATGAAAGAATAGAGCAAAACTCCAGAAAAAGAACTAAGCGATGAGGAGACAGACAACCTATCAGATGCAGAGTTCAAAACACTGGTCATCAGGATGCTCACATAATTGATTGAGCTCAGTCGCAAAAGGAAGGTACAAATGAAGGCTACCCAAAATGAAATAAAGCAAAATATTCAGGGAACCAACAGTGAAGGGAAGGAAACCAGGACTCAAATCAACAATTTGGAACAAAAGGAAGAAATAAACATCCAACTGGAACAGAATGAAGAAACAAGAATTCAGAAAAATGAAGACAGGCTTAGGAACCTCTGGGACAACTTTAAACATTCCAGTATCCGAATCACAGGGGTGCCAGAAGGAGAAGAGGAAGACCAAGAAATTGAAAACTTACTTGAACAAATAATGAAGGAAAGCTTCCCCAACCTGGTAAAGGAAATAGACTTCCAGAGAGTCCAGGAAGCCCAGAGAGTTCCAAAGAAATTGGACCCAAAGAGGAACATACCAAGGCACATCATCATTAAGTTACCCAAGATGAAAGATAAAGAGAGAATCTTAAAAGCAGCAAGAGAAAAGGAGACAGTAACCTACATAGGAGTGCCCATAAGACTGTCAGCTGATTTCTCAAAAGAAACCTTGTAGGCAAGAAGGGGCTAGAAAGAAGTATTTGAAATCATGAAAGGCAAAGACCTACATCCAAGATTACTCTATGCAGCAAAGCTATCATTTAGAATGGAAGGGCAGATAAAGTGCTTCCCAGATAAGGTCAAGTTAAAGGAGTTCATCACCACCAAGCCCTTATTATATGAAATGTTAAAGGATTTATCTAAGAAATTGAAGATCAAAAACTATGAACAGTAAAATGACAACAAACTCACAACTATCAACAACTGAACCTAAAAAAAAGCAAAAAAACAATGAAAACAAAAACTAAGCAAACAACTAGAACAGGAACAGAATCAGAGAAATGGACATCATATGGAGGGTTAGCAGTGGAGAACGGGAGAAGAAGAATAGGGGGAAAAGGTACAGGGAATAAGAAGCATAACTGGTAGGGATAAAATAGATGGGGAGAGGTTAAGAATGGTACAGGAACCAGAGAAGTCAAAGAACTAATATGTACAACCCATGGACATGAACTGAGGTGGGGGGAATGCTGGCGGGTTGGGGAGTGAGAGTGGAGGGGAGAAAATTGGGTTAACTGTAATAGCATAATCAATAAAATATACTTAAAAAATAAATTTAAAAAACCTACCTGCATACCCTCCCACACACACTGGGCCCTGCTTTCCTCCTGAGCCCCAGAATCTTACTTGCACTGGACTACAGACATTTCCAAACAGATAAGCCACAGACGCCTCCAAAGCAGGTTTTCTGCCCCCTCGTGGGTTTTCAGTCTTACAGGCAGCACCAACCTTCCAGCCCCTCTGGCCAAATAACCCTCTATTCCTCTCCCCCTCAACCCACATAACCACTCATCAAACATTACTTATTTGTTAAGATGCTCATTGCATACATTTTCTACTTTTCAGTATAATTTCCATTCCTCCCTTCTCACTTTGACTGCTGCAACAGCCTCCTAGCTGGGACCCTTTCTTACCTCAAGTGTGGCCACCATCAAGTCTATACTTCACTTTGTGTCAAAAATAGGTTTTCTAAACTACAAAACTAGTAACACTATTTCCCTGCTAAAAACGTATAGTGTCTCTTGTAAAATCACAGCAAGACCAGATGTCTTAACATGTATGTCAGCCCCTTCACAATCAGTCCCTGACCCATAATTTCAGTTTCAACACTCTCTACAACTTTAAATGTCCTCTCTTACCCACTCTATCCCCATGGACATAAGCTTCAGTCACAAGTAACTTTATGCTCTTTCCCAAATACCCGGTGACCTTTCCTACCTCTCTACCTTTGAAGTCTACTGTTTCATGTACTGACAGTCTCTTCTTCTGTAAAGGCTCAGTCCTAATACCACTTTCGCTAACTGTCCCAACAGCTTGTGTAGAGTACTCTCCAATTCTACACCACAGAGCATGTAACTGTATATTGTGAATTGTCACACAGTAAAGTAAGCTGAAGTATGGTCTTCTCTATTAGACTAGGAACCTCAGAAAGGCAGAATTTATGTCTTATTCATCTTGGTATCACCAATGTTTTACATCGTGTCATATACAAAATAGTTGTTCGCTGGATACCTGATTCAGTAAGAGGAAAAACATCTGTCATAAAGATATCGATATTTCCTATATACACATATGTGTGTGCATATATACACACACACACACACAAACACAAATATATTAATATTAGCTATTTTTTTCTAACAACATACTGAATATTTAAACTGATAATCTATTCTAACTTACATAATTTCAGAGTACAAAATAGAAACTAACCTATTATGGTCATTGTGATATAAAGTCAGACAACCACACAGATTTGATCTCACTGCAACTCTGATAGAGCCTAAGGATAAACTTTTCTTTCGTTAAAGATGAAAATAAATCTTAATTTTCGCTGACGATTGTTAGTATACTCAACTGATGTCTGATTCTACAATTGTGTGGTATTTGCTTCATTCTAATATTCAGCAACTTGGTATCTCATCAGAAGCAGAGAAGCAGCAGTTACACGGCATCATTGAGCACACTGAGCAAACATATAGCATCATTGAGCACACTGAGCAAACATATAACAGACAATGCACTTTTTAAAGCACTATAATTGGAAGTCCTATTTAACTTCAGGTGTTGTAAAGCCTTTCACTTCCCACCACAATTTACACATACATATATAAGTATAATGGATAAACACATGCTATGATTATTTTGACCTCTGTATTCTAAGGTAAACATCAAATTATTTAGAGGCAAAGGGCATGTAAAAATTTAAAAAATGAAAGAAAATGAAAGAAAAAAGATGTATAATGAAAAAGGATGGCTGTGAATTCTTCCAAAATTAAAAGTTTGTTGAAGTAATGAGGTAAAGAAAAGTGAACGTAGTATGTATAGATATTTGAAAACTGATCCTTTTGCATTACCATTATGACGTGTTTCACCAAGAGGCTCAAGTTTTGGAAGTCTAGTGACTTTGGGGGTTCCCCAGCCAACTAAAGAAAAAGAAAAACATTTAAACACTGTTAAATAATGTCTCTTTAGGTTGGTTGAGAGGATCCCTTTCTATATAGGAGTGTATATAATATTTGATGTCAGTTCATATATACTGAATGGCACAATAATGATTAGCCATAAATTCATTTTAAATTTCTATTTTAAAATGTCATAGATGTTAACATTTGCTTTAAATATTATTTAACTTTAGTTAAAATATAAGCATCTTCATCACTATCACAAATAACTTTAAGCTATCATTGTAACCTCTAGCAGAGGCTACAAGAAATGTTTACTTATAAATTGGAATACTAGAAACGAGTCTTCAAATAATTCTCAAAGGAAAATGTTACCATGTAAAGCCTTCTAGCAGGGCTAAAAGGACAATATAAACATATACATTCATATATTTACTGAGCACCTGTAGCACACAAGGTACTATGCCTAGTGCTGAAAAATTACTCATAACTATTATGCAGTTAATATGTCCCGGTGCTTTACATGCAGTATTCCACTTAATCTTCCTATCGGTACATATGTTAGAAATATAATGAAAAAATTCATGTATCTTGGTTTCAACTGTTAACTTTCAGGATGAAAGATGCAGCTTTTTAAAAGCTCACATTAGCCATCCTTTCTACTTAAATTCCTTCTAGCAGTCTGTGCACTGGTATTTTAATTAAGGTTTGAATCTATTCTAGGAAGTGTCTGGGTAAGGTTTTCTTATTAATTTTTACTTATTTTTACCTTTATAAAACATTTCTTATGGTTAAAAAAGCAACAAGTACTTATGTTCATCAATTACGAACAAAATCATGCACAGGATTCTACCTTTTTTGCCAATTCATAGGATAATGAATATACTGAATAAAAACTACACAATTTCTTTCTTTTTCCTCAATCCTCCAAATTCAGTACCAGGATCAAAGTACTCACCAGGAGGAGGAGGCGGGGGTGGTGTTGGGCTCTTAGGAGCAGAGTCGTCTGTATTAACAGGTTCTACTCGGTGACTCCTTTTTATTCTTAGTTTCTTAGTTTTCTTTTTACTATTATCTGCAAGAACATAATCGTAGAACTTGGGAAAAATTAAACTTATATAATAAAAATTAAGATTAGAACTAGAATGCTGATATTATTACCATAGAGATGCATCTTTAATTCAAGTTGGAAATTTTTACCAATAACACAATGTGAACTTGTTTTTACTAAGAATTAATTTTTAAATGACTGCTTATGAAATGATTAACAAATATGATACAAACAACAAAAAGCCTATATTCTAAGTTATATGAGAAGTTACTCAGAATGTTAAAAAAGTGCACATTTCCAAAAGTAACATATTTTTTTCAAATGTTATATTAAGTAAATATAATTATTGCAAGGATTTCCATAAAACTCAGAATGACCTAGGGAAAGAGGAGAGGTGTTGACTTGTCTCATTAGGAGATCATATATAGAGGTCTGTCTGGAAAAAGTCCAGCCATTGTTAATATGACAAGAATGGTTTGGATGACACTGATGTCACCGGACAGCCAAGGAGAGTGGACTGGAATGCACATGCATGAACAATGATGACTTCACTGTACTAGTCAGTGGGTTGGGTAGATGCCATTGAGTGAGCAGGTGCACTGTGTGGCTGTCATATTCAAAATGACTGAGTGAGTAGAGCAACAAATCTGCATCAAATTTTACATTAAGCTCGAACATTCCTCTGTGGAAACTTCGGCCAATTCAAAATGTCGCAGCTATGGGCAACTGGTGATTGGCAGCTTCATCACAACAATGTGTCCACTCATGCACCAAATCCTGTGCAGGGTGTTCTGACGAAACATCAAATCACCCAGGTGACTGTGCCCCACTACAGCCCAGATTTGGTGTCCTGTGACTTCTGGCTTTTCCCAAAACTAAAATCACCTTTGAAAGGGAAGAGATTTCAGACCATCAATGAGACTCAGGAAAATACAAAAGGGCAGCTGATGGCGCTGGGAGAACTGTGTGAGGTCCCAAGGTGCTTACTTTGAAGGTGACTGAGGTGTTTACTGTTGTATGTACAATGTTTCTTGTATCTTGTATCTTTTTCAATAAATGTCTCTGTTTTTCAAATTATATGGCTGGATATCTTCTAGACAGACCTAGTATTATATATAGTATAAATCAGGAGTCTCCAACCTCCCTCTTCCTGGTCTGTGGACACCACTTGCATTACCCTCTGAGCTCCACCTCCTATCTCCCTGACAACCCCAGCCCATGGAAAAATTGTCTTCCACAAAACTGGTCCCTGGTGCCAAAAAGGTTGGGAACCACTGGTATAAGTAGTCCAAATATAAACATTTGAAATGTGAAGAAGACCCTAATCAAATCTAAACATATTACTCTTTGAAATAACCCTCAAATAAGGTATGCCCAAAATAAACACAGAATGGGGCAAAGGTAGGTTTAGAGTTATCCATATGAAAAATAATGCAGTAATTAATAAATAATATAAGAATAAATTGTTTTGCATATAATTGTAAACCTACTTTTGCCCTATGCTGTATATATAACCAAAAATCACATTAGAGTTGCAGAATTTGTGTTCTTTTAACAAATAACTATTTACAGATTCTCATATAAGCACATGATAACATTTTAGCGTCCTGGCTGATGTGGCTTAGTGGACTGAGCACTGGCCTGAGAACCAAAGGGTCACGGGTTCGATTCCCAGTCAGGGCACGTGCCTGGATTGCAGGCCAGTTCCCCAGTAGGGGGTATGTGAGAGGCAACCACAGATTGATGCTTCTCTTCCTCTCTTTCTTCCTCCCTTCCTCTGTCTAAAAATAAATAAATAAATACATAATCTTGAAAAAAATAACATTTTAGGAACATCTATGTTGTTAGTATGTAGACTTTAACAATGTAAGCCAGGATGGCATAGTAGTTAAAGAACCAAACAAAAGTTACTGAAATATTTTCATTGACAATCCCATACTAAATTTATATACTACGTAAAACATTTTCTAAATCGGAATATCTGTTACTTAAGAAATAGTTAACATCTATGAAACCTACAAAGCAATGAGAAATATAAACATATTAAGAAACATGTTATTTTCTAAATCAATTAGTGTCATTTGACACATTTTACTCCAGATGGAAACAAACACATCTTTTTACAATCAGAGCTGCAAGCTTTACAGCTGGCAGAAAGAAAAGAGAACCTCCAGAAAGGTATGGTACTGAAGTAAGCATCATGGAAGAGCATTAAAGCTAGAGCAGATAATCTGCTCTAGAGGAAGGGTCTTAGCCCAGCCACAGACAAGATGTATGATCTTTAAAAGGTCAGTCAACCTTCCAAGTCCCTGGTTTCCTACTCTATATAATGGGAATAATATACCCTAGGATTACTATGTTTCATAATACAATGCTGTGTCAAATAATGTAAGGCATATGAAACCATGTTCTAAATTATAATGTTTTTTGGGGGTTTTTTTATGAAAAAAGAAATTTGTTTATTGAGGGCAAGAGGATGCAAGCAATATAAAAATCAAAAGCTTATCTGGCTTTAATTGGCTTTTCTTTCTGTTGTCAAATGGGGGTGGGATTTTATTTGTACGTTTTCTAAGGGTCCCAATCTGCTCATGAAATCCTCATACCGGGGAAGCTGTGGAGCAGAGATTCCTTAAGCGACCCACTGGGAAAACTCTTTATCAGGGAGGACGTAGCTGCTCAGCTGCCTCCTTCTTTCCCTTCTGCTCCTTGTGTGTTACAAAATAGTCCCTGCACGCGATGGTGGGCCCAGCAACTAGTGAGAAGCAGCTCTGGAAGCTCACTCGGCCATCTCGGCATTGGTCCAGGTCTTTCATTATTTTGTCTATAGCCAGTAAATTAAAATGTTAATTAAAACAATAATTATTATATTATATAATTGACTATCTTAGAACTTCTTATGCTTTATTTTCAAATATCTGCCAAATAACTTTGCTGTTTAACAATGTGTGTTAGGGTTCTTTTAATATATTGAGAGGCTACTTTAAGTCTAGTTTCTCTCTAATTCTGGGGACAGAGCTATATGGGTACAATATGGCTGCCTTAACTTCCCAACTTACAAAAAGTACAACTCTCAAATCTAATTACTTTTTATACAGCAAAATATCCATGTTAGCTAATCTGTTTCTGAAGGATTGAGATCTTATTTTCATAAACTTTTGATACTTTGTAAAAATCCTTATATACAATGGAACATACTGCTAACTAGGAATGGCAAGGACCTAAAAATTAAGGAACTCCCATACGTCAGGCCCATGCTAGAACACTGTAGAGTTATTTTTATTATAAATAACCTTACAATCTCTGTTAAAGGATGATGCCCATTTCTATTTTAGAAATGAAGAAGACTGAAGAATGCCACATAACGTAGCATGTATCTAGGAGATGGAAAACCAAAGTTCTGTTCCAGGTGGTCTGATTCCAGACACTGGCTGTGTCTTTATGATAACAAAAGACATGAACTTCTAGTTAAATTACACACCACTTAGAAAAGGAAAAGCAATTATGAATTGAAAATTTTCTATGATATTAAAATAAGAGAAAAATGGCTATTTGATAAGACTTTAAAAATGTTCAACCGATTATGGCTGCATCCTACAGAAATGTCATGTCAATAAAGGACATGATGCTGATCACAGCATTATGGAGCTTAGAAAAACAAAGAAAAAAACTCAAAAAGCCTTAAAAGTATTAAATGCATTTCAAGGATTCCTGGGGTTATGTTGTATTCCAAATTTATGAAAACAAAACTGAAAATTTCTGCTGAAATTCTTTTAAGTTGCAAAAGACTACATTTCAAGGCATCTTGAATAAGAACGTAAGTTAGGGAATTGACTAATGAGTAACTAAAAACCATGAGGAAGCCATGATAAATACTGTATTTAGAGACAAAAATATAATTGTTTATGAAAACAATCATGACAAAGAGGTATAATTAAGTTATGTATGTTATATATGTAACCTTCTTATTTAATAAGCAGATTTATCACCTGATTCTGACGACGGCTGGCATGTCTCATCCTCATTCTCCAGCTGCCGTGCTAACGCTTCGCTGTAACTTCCCACCACTGCAAACTCACTGCTTTGCTGGTCACCGTCACTGGTCTGGCTCTGTGTCTCTATTTGCTCACGCTCCACTGTGTGTTTCTGGGGGCAGCCATCATAGTCTTTCTCCATATTTTGCCTCTTTTTCTCTTTTTCGAGCTTTTTTTCATTCTAACAAAAATGAAATATATCATCTTTAACAGTTGTGTCTAAGATAGTTTTAAAGGAAAAGGCAAACAATCCAAGAGTATTCTGTAACTTCGGAAAACTGTGATATTTCCATTAAAATTATTTGTTAAATACATTATTGAAACATGCTAATTGCCCAACAACCAGAAAATAGATTGTATAAAGGAAGAAAACAAATATTACCAGTAAGTCCACACCTATAGATGACCACTGTTTGGTGTATAATCACTAAGAGATGCTTTTCGTTGCCTACCACACATGTACAGACATACACCACCCACAAACATACAAAAGTGTGATCGATTGTTTCTCTATATATACATATTTATGTGTCTTTTAAACAAAAAGAACTGAAGTTTTAATTTAAGAACATATATTTCTCTTTTGAGTAGTGTCTGACACCTTGTAAAGTGTGACCTAAAAGTCATGTACATGTCAGCAACGATTACTTTCACCAATTATATTATCATTTTGAATATTTATTATGGTAATGAATAAGTCATCATAATTTATTTTACAACTTCCTGATCAATGAACAAAGGGTTACTTTCAGTTTTTCACTATTAAAAGAAACACAACTACTGAATTAGTTCTTTAGAATAAATTCCTAGCACTAGAACTGTTGATATAGGGTGAGTACATTTTAAAACGTGACACACTGTAACCTTCCCTTTAGAAAAACTAAAGCCAATTTACAACCCAGGCAAAAGGTTCAAGAGTGGTATTTCCCCATATCTTTTTGAATATGTATATCATTATCAATCTTTTATATCTTCATCAATCTAACAAATAAGTTTTACCTCACTGTTGGTTTAACTTACTGTTTTTATTACTATTTATCACTATGAAAATGAACTATTAAATAGAGTTATTGCCATTTTTCTTTTTCTTTCGGGAACTACCCATGGTAAACCAATGTCTACTTTTCTATTTGATTCTCATTATTTTCATAATAATTTTTAAGGGTTCTTTTTGTCCTATGTGTCTCAAATGTTTTTCATTAGGGTTTGTTTGGGTTTTATTGCCTTTAACTGTGTAGAACAGCTCTTAAACTAACATAGTAAGATCGATCGATTTTTACTTCATGATTTGTGCCTTGACTGCCTTGCTTTGAAAGTCTTTCCTCCTCCAAATATATACAAATGTTTAACACTATTATGTGCTAGTTCTTTTCAAGGCTTCTTTTTAAAAAAAAAATACATGTAAGTCTTCTGGATTTAATATGGTATATACAGTGGTTAATAATTTTACTTTTTTCCAAATGATTGTTCAGTTTTCCCAACATCCAGTTCTCCCGGATTTGAAATGTCATTTTTATCTTATACAAAGTGCTCAGACATAATTAGGTTTATTCAATGCTTATTGATGTTCCATTGATTCCATGGGAACCAATGCCTCAACATTTTTATGTGTGGTAAACATCAAAGAAATATAAGGTGCTTCTCTAAAATGCAAAGATTTTAAGGAATAAACTTGGTGGGGAGAAAAGGAAAGTATGCTTAGTATACAGGACTGTAGGTGATTTGTTTTCACTTGTGTCTCCACTCATCTTCTTTGCATATGTTTCCTTTCCTTGCGAGTCTTAACATCACTGGATCTTAAAAGAGTGATTGGTGCACTTTCCCCATTGCCACTAACTGACTTAGGGATTTGCAGGGCAAGGTGCACGACTTTACACACCAGCATTGTTCCCATCTTCATTCACTGAAAAATATAATGTAGGCAGAAGCATCAAGGCCTTTTCTAAATAACCATAGTACTAGAAAATTGGCCATTATTCACAAGGTGAGCTTCATTAGACATATAAATTAATGTTTCAAACTGAAAAGTCCAACTTGATTTCTCTCTTCTCCACCAATATGTTTTAAAGAGCAGAAAACAAAACTTGAAAAAATAATATCTAATACAAGGGAGACAAAACAATAGCTTCTTATGAAGACAGCTTTCAAAAAAAGAGCTTTACCATACTTAGAAAAGCACACATTTAATTAAGTTCAATGCAATGGGGTTAATAAAAAGATTAAATACAATTAACCTTCTGGGACCTAAGCAAGTTAAGTCCAAATATTTCATATTCCAATTATTTTGCAAAATAAAGCAATACAAAAATTATCCAATCATCTTCTTACCTGTGGAGCTGCCTCCCTCCTCAGCAGCAGCCCCAAGGAAGAAACAATCATCCACCTTTCCAGATGAGCACCTGTGTGGAAGGAGGCAGTGACAGGGGAAGAGGAATGGAAAACAGACAGGCAGTGGAACCAGCACACCAGCTGCCACACTGAGCACTGGCGACTGGAGAGCAAGTTTCGGAAGCTCTGCCTTGGAGGAGGCATGGCTGCTGAGGGCGAGCAAACTTGGCAAACTCGGCACCAGCAGAAAACAAAACCAAAGACACAGACATACGGACACACACATCGCACACATACGACCTCTTCACTGCTTCATGATTAATAATCTACAGGTTAATTTTGCTAAAAGTTTTGCCAATTACAATGAAAATAAACCACACTTACACATAGAAGAATTTGTTATAGTTTGAAACACTCTTAAGTATACGGGGTAAACAATAAGAAATTCATTTATGTAGTATAATGCATCATAAGCATCTAAATATTACTGTAAAGAGATGACAGTAACAGCAACACAGAGACAAAGACACAATGTAAATAAAAGTAAATATATTAATGCCATGGAAAATAAATAACAAAAAAGATTTTTCAGAACAGTAACTATTACAGTGGCTACATTCAATCTTAATTTTTATTCTCAGTTAATTCTGAAGTCACCTTTCCTTTTTACACTAGAAGGGAAATTTGGAGAAAAAAAGCAACAAACCTTTAACCTGTCTCTCCCATTTAATTCTTTTAGAAATAATTGGTCTCTGGTAAACACTTTGGCTTCCTTTCCCAATTCCCTTCCTCCTTTCTTAACTTCCAAATTTATAACTTAAGATATAAGAATTGCACTTGCCACCATCCATACCTCAATGATTACAGTTGCTATCGGCTGGAAAGGATTAACAATAACTGGTTCTGGGTCCACCGCAGCCAGACCACTGGTTCCATTGAGTTCTGCCTGCTCTCGTTCTCTTTGTTCTCTATTGTTTGAGACAGAAAAAAAAAAAAAGTAATTCCTGAGGCTTTGAATTACTGTTGAGTTTCAGAAAGCCTTATGCAGGTAACAGGCATTTATCCCCAGGTAAAGATTATTCATTTCAATTTTTAAAAGAAAGAAATGCTGACAAAAATAACATTCCCTATGAGTGATTTCTTCATGTCAACAGTGCATAGTAATCATTTTTGTATGTGCTAAGCTGTTTATATTTATCAGTTTATTAATTACCATCCCAAACCAATGCTGTTCTCTTCACTGATGTTAACAGATAAATAAGACCTCTTGTTAACCTTCTTCTGAAGGGCTGTGTCAAGTTATTTATCACACATGAACTGGACAATAACTGTTGCTTTGCATAATAGAAGAGGCTATAAAGATAAGTTACACTACACCACTTAGATTAAATAAGTATTTCCATATTCGTTACTACTGAAACATTTATTATCTTTGTGATTTATAGTTAATGGAGTCCCATACATGAAGAGTAATTAAGTTATAAAACAAGTAGCTGAAGACAGAAGGGTAACTAGTGTAGATCTGCAACCAGGCTGTGAGTATAGTATAGCAATGTGAATGTTCACTACTATGACATTTATTCATCATGTCCTCTGATGGAAAGATACATCCTTTCATTCTGCACTGAGAAAGCCAAGACTTAGAAATCTGCCACTTACTACCTCTGTGACCTTGGACATATATCTGGATCTTTGAGCAACAGCTTTCCCACGTGGATAAAAATACCTACTTCATAGGGTTGCTTTAGCTAAAGTTATGTATGTGAAAGCACTCTGTAAATGAACATACTTACAGGACTGCAATTGTTATTAGTGGTATTAATTGATTAGCAAGCAATTTCAGGTATCTAGTATTAAAATACTGTTTTCAGATACCAATGACATTTTACAGTTTTTCAAAAATATCTGAATCTGTTAGATTAGATTTAATGAAGTAAAAGTTTTTATTTTTTAAGATTTTATTTCTTTATTTTTAGAGAGGGAAAGGGAGGGAGAAAGAGGGGAAGACAAACATCAATGTGTAGTTGCCTCCCACGCGCCCCATACTGGAGACCTGACCTGCAACCCAGGCATGTGCCCTAGACTGGGAATCGAACCAGTGATGCTTTGGTTCACAAGCTGGCACTCAATCCACTGAGCCACACCAGCCAGGGCAATTTTTTTTAATCACTCCTCTCTAAATGCCAAGTTACTTTTAATTACGGAGACTCTGCTCAACAGGAGAAGCCTCAGACCATATGTGGCACGGCTAGGAGAAAGGAGGAAAGGGAATAGATATTAGAAAAGCCTGCCATGACATGACCTAGAATATCTTTTTGGAAAACATAAGACCTTGGAAAAAAATGACTAACATTAGGTTTCCTTTATCCAACTCAATTATTTGTTCTTTTTGTTTATTTTCTTAATGGAAGAGGAGTCTTCACAAAAGTATGACCATATATTTTATTTGTATAAGTATATAAAAGGTAGGCCTACATGAATGATTGGTTGTACTGAGCTTTATATCATGGAAATATACAGTAGGGTAGAAAACCAAATATTCTCACAGGAACTAAAACAACCTCATAACAGTATCAAGAGAGATCTAGATAAATTTCCTGCTCATATTACTGAGCACTTGGGGATGGAGAGTTATCTCTGCAAGTATTTCTTTCCTTTAAGTCTACCTCTAAGTTAAATGAAAGACACCCGTAATCAGAGGATTTCCCTGACAGTGTAAGAGAACACCTCATAAAGGCATCACCCAGTGGGTTCACGTCCACTAGGTAGTAACTATGTTAAGGTACATGGAAGGCTAACAATTACTCAGGTAGATGGAAGACAACTTTGGACCTTATAGGAGCTCACGTGAACATCTTCTCATTTCTCCCCTCCCCTTCCATGCAACTGTCCAGTTGAGAAAAGATAAATTTTGGAAATAAGCACTCAATTCGACTCTTAATCAAATCTGAACACTTTTTATTTGCATCATTAAGATTATTATGAGTGATTCTGCGGTAGAATTTATGTAATCTTTTTTTTTTTAATTCAGAGTTTGCTAAATTTAGTTTAAAACTTTCCTTCTAAGAAATATATTTTTAAAATAATTTGAAAAATGTATCTCAAAAACTTGAGACAGTTCAATTTAGTTTACTTTCTGACAGTGTTGAAGATTGGATTTTGCTTCAGTTGACTGATCCACTAACAGATTACCTCCTGTCTTTGCTGAGACTGACAGTTCCTCAGTCTATTGACATAGTGGACTCAATAACTCACTGTAGTGGACCGCCCTGTGCTGCGTACGATGTTGAGCAGCTTCCTGCCCTCCGTCCACTACACCGCCAGCAGCGCTGCGTCTCCCCAAGCTGTGACGAGTACACAGTCCCTAGACACTGCCAAATGCCCTCAGAGAAGCTTACTGTTTGAAAACCACTGCAATAAAGGTACTCATAAAAAATAGGAGATAAAAATTTCAAAACTCTTAGAAATAATAAATAGATAAGGAATAAATTTAACTACCATAATACCATCAGGAAAAGCAGAGTCCTATCACCCAAACTTGTATAGAGAAAGATCCATAGAAGTAGAAAATTGACTTAGTGTCTGCTTTCAGACAAAAAAAAAGGAAACTGAAGAGACAAAACTAAGAAATTACTCATAAAATTTTGGTGTATTTTTGACTTTTCAAATGCACTGTGGTACAAAATTAACCTACTTACCTTTCTTCTCGTAATTTTCGCACTCGCTCAGCCCTGTCTCGTTTCTCTTGTTCCTCAAAAGCACGTTGCTCTGTTGTGTCTTTTTGGATGCGTTCATTTAAGGCATCAAAGTCTCTTGCAATGATATGTAGCAGCCAATAAAGGCCTTTTTTAATGGACTTGTCGATTTTCCTTCCAGATCCCAAGACTGCCGAACAAGGTTCCTGAAAAACAGCAATTTATTTGACTCAAAGATTAAAACCAAAAGTTCTCCACAAAAATGTATTCATAAACCATTAATTTATGGTAAATAAAAATTAACCCATTAAATTAGTGATATGAAGCACTTGCATATTTAACTCACAAAACATACCAATGACCACTAACATTAGTACACAGAAGTTGAAATATTTCAAATACAGTATCTATAAGTTATGAGAGACATTATGGCACAAGAAGTCACCAGTGCCAGTTGGAACCTTAGACAAACTCACTGAAAGACAAAACTGAACTTCCAGAAGAAAAATAAACCCACTTATTAAAAAGAGCAGAAAGTTTTAATTCCTTATACCTGGGAATTTATAGCACTGATTGTCTTTTAAGATTGACAGTCTAATGATCATCTTCTGAAACCAGAATAAACTTCCTGATATGATGTTTTAAAACTCATTTAAACCTCTCCTGTTTAAATTTTGTATTTGTGTGTGTTTTACCATTTACAAAATTTATAGCAAGATGTATTTGAATAGCTTATAAGTCCTATCAGCAATATCTTAAACAAAAAGCAAACCTACAATCTTTAAAATCTCAAATGATAGTTTATGGAAGTCAATCATTAAATAGAAAACATATTACAATCTTAAGTAACATAAAAAAAACTGTGAGAAAGTGATTTCCGGGGTGAAAAAATTGTCTTAAAACACTAATGAATTACTTTGGTATCTGTCTACACTTAATCGCCTATTGCCTTTCCAAAAACGAAATTATACTGGACACACTTCATAGGGCAAAAACAAACTCCAGAACTTACTATTTGACACAAGCACTTGTGCTCATTTACCACTTTCTCCAGAGACAGACGTTCAATCACATCAGCTTCTCCTAAAGCCCCTTCCTTGTCTTGTTTGTTTGCCAACCTAGAGAGAAATAAAGTGGTTTTATAGCAAACATGTCATCAGACAGCCACCTCAAAACATTTTGGCCATGTTCTCATTCCAAAATTTTAAACCTACTGACTACAGAACAAACCAGTTTAAGAGAGTGCTGTAGTGTACATTTCATCATTTTCCCTTACTTTACTGCTAAAATAAGTTTGTAAGAATTGACCTAAGAAAGAGAAAATCGGTAACGTTAAGAAAATAAGCAGTATGTCAACAGGCCAACAAAAAAAGGCTACAAAGAGGAAAAAAAAATGGACTAGTTTCCACAGCCCTCAATCATCAATTCTAAGTTTCACATTAAATATGTCTTTATCTTCTTAAAATAAATTGCATCAGGATGTAAATGGCCTTATCTCCTGTCATTATCTTCTTAAATACGAGTTCATACTTTAAAATTTTTATCTTCACCTAAGGATATAGTTATTGATTTGAGAGAGAGAGGAGAGAGAGAAACATTGAGGTGAGAGAGAAACATCAATGGATTGCCGCCCTGAAGTGCCTCGACCAGGAATGGAACCTGCAGTCCAGGAATGTGCCCTGACTGGGAATCGAACTCACAACCTGTTGGTACATGGGATGGTGCTCGAACCAACTGAACCATACTTGCCAGGGCCAAAGTGTTCATGTTTTAAATACCCAAATATTTAATCTAAACTTGTAATATTTGAACTTATCTGCATTTCCAGTGTGTGGATATGTCTACATAAATGTGCAATTTACAGGAGAAGTGGGGCCACTTCTATCTATAATAATGTACTTTGCATAGCACTGTACATAAAGAACATTATATCCAATCAGAAACAAATTGGGAGACAAAATGAAAAACTACGTTCTAAAAAAAATTATCAAAAAATATCACAATTTACTATCAGGTGGCGCAGGTAAAAAAGTTTAATAAAATACTATCTTGGTTGGGGTCTGATAGATATTTCAAGTAAATATATATTATTTAAAAAATACATAGAACAAAAAAATCTAATGAACACTTACCAGCTCTCTTTAAAAATTACCCATATGGTGCTGGTACTTATGGGGAATCTGGTTGTACCACTTTTAGTGATGTTAAAACAGTCAATGGATTTAGCTGGAGTCAACCTGATTCAACCAAAATACTATCACTGAATGAATTTAGCAACCACTGATGACCTCTGCTAAATTCCATTATTTTATAATAGCTAATAAAATTACGATTTTTCTAGTTCTGTATTCTTTCTGTGTTTACTAGTTGGATTTTTTGCTAAAAAGTAAGCTTTCATCAACTACTTGCTTACTCATACTCAAATACAACACAGAGAAAAGTGAAGATAAATGATTAATCCTCTGACTTCATTTCCTAACATTAATAATAATAAATTTGTGCTCTACCAACCTCCAAAGGTGATCAAGTTGCTTT
>VMDR010019846.1:0-18002 GCA_007922815.1 Macrotus californicus | reverse complement strand
AGTAACCACTGGACCACCTTCATCCTGACACACAGATATAATCTTCACATGCCTGAGGCAAGTGGCCAAGACATGTGCCTTGTTAGAGATCAGAGGCAGCAATGGTGACAGGCTGTTCTGGGCTGAGTCCCTTGAGTCTAGCTGAAGGCGCTTGTAAAGATATTTATTTCCTCACACTCAAAACCTGTATACTAACTTCATCCAGAGAATTCAGGTTTTAAATAACATGCATTCTAACTTATCTCATGAAAGACTGATGGATAAACCAGATGTTCATGTACTCATTTTTCCTGAGAAATATCATTGCCAAATAGATTATAACACATGTTGACTGTTCAGTTTTGTTTTTGTTTGTTTGTTTTGGGGTTGGTTTTTTTGGGAGGGGGATTAGGAAAGTCTATTTGGGCAAACAAATCAGTCAATAAATCAATGTAGTTATTAATTTGGTAAATGTTTTTGTGCACCTAATGGGTATCATACACTGTGATAAACGCTGGAGAAAGAGTTTAAAAAGTACACAGTCTAGTGCTGAAGAAAGATATGCAAACAAACCATTGCAATTTCAGTGCCATGATTGATTTATAATTAGGGTGTTATAGGAGTGGAGGTGATGAGTAGCTAACCAGCTTGGGGGGGGGTGTGAAGATCAGAAAAAGTGTTTTTGGAAGAATTAAGTGGTAATGACTTGTAGGAATAAACCAAATGAGGATGGCGGTGAGCGGAGGAGGGGAGGGGAATTTGTCAAGATGTGTATGGTTAAAAGTAGTGTGTGGAAAACAGAAATTAAGTATTTTGGGGAGCAGTAGTTAGAAAAAAGGGTGGTACGTTATATAGGAGGTGAAAATGGCAGGGCTCAGTGATTAATGAAGGAAATGAGGAAGGGGAAATAAGTGTTTCCAGCGGGAGACACTGACTGAGATTCCGTACTCAGATAAGCCCATTGGCAGAGTCAGGTTAAGCCAAAGTTTGGATGCTAGTCTTTGAGAAGCCACGCTGCATGTCTTCAAGGAGTCTGGTAACAGGTAAGACTCTGGGCAAAGGTTTGGGGCAGGAGATGGAGACTCAGGAGTCGTTATTTGGAAGTGATGGTATGACTTTCACGAAAGTGCGTGAACAAATCTAGAAAGTCATAGAGTGAAAAGAACAGAGAGCTAAGAGGTGAAACCTAAGGAAATGGCTTTTAAATGTTGAAAGGGATGAGTAGTGAGGGGAAATTCCAGAAGAAAAAGAATGTTCGGAAGAATAGGACAAAGGCTAGAAGGGCATGATATCATGGGACCTGCAGTAAGGGAGGTTTTCAGAAAATTAAGAGTCACCAGTATGTCCTTCATGAAGAAATTCCATAATGCAGAGACTGAAAAGTATCCTTTGAATTTAATAATCGAAACCCACTGTAATTGCAAGTCTTTGTTCTAGAAGCCTGGTTCAGTGGAATGAGATATGACTGGAAAGCAAGAAAATGAAGACACTGAATCCTAACTGTTCTTTTTCAAATGTTGGTAGAGATATCGGATGGTAGTAAACAGGAGTGTGGAGAGTGTGGAAAGAATACACATTAAATAAGAATATAGGGTATCCTAGGAAAGGAGAGACCGGAGTGTCTGAACATGTGGGACCTGGGTAGAATTATAGGCAGAAGGCAAGACTAGTATCAGGAGTCTGCTTTGGGAAGCGTGATTTCACAGTACAGAGACACAAATGATGTTAATGACTATGGTCATCTTGACCTTAGCTCACTGTGTCCTTGTCATTGTCAGGACTTCATCTGCAAGCTTCTTTAGAAAACTCAGGCTGGCCAGTTAGGAGCAATGGAGTTGCACTGAAACGAGCCCTTCCTTTGTAGCTGTTCCTTTCTAATATTCCTTACAAAGATCTTTACTACATTAAATGCTTCGTGGCAAGCATAATGTTCATTATAGCATTTTCAGTTTATGCCTAACATTGCAGCACAGATACCAGTATGTCACTCGAGAGAAAAGGAAAGCATTAACAATGTGAGGTGGGTTATATTTGTAGAAAGTGGTGAATGTTATCTATTTCAAGACTTGATTAAGAGGCTTTCTTTTGAAACTTCCCAAATCTGAAGGAAGAAAGAATATCATCTTATAAGAGTAAGCATATGAAATGCTATGTGCTGATTACAGTGAAAAGCTCAAAAGACAATATTTGTTTTAAGGAAGCAGAGATTGGCTGTAGATCTCCAGGTTTACCTTTCTCTGAACGTATAAGTGATAAGCTTGCACTAAATAAAAGGAATTTAAACATTGGATAAAGTCATATAATGTATACAGTATTAAACTATTAATACTATGTTAGCAATGAGTTAATTTCTGTTCACTCTTATTTTTTTCCTCATTCTAATATTTTCCACGGATGCAAATGAGCCATTACCGCAAAGAAAGCCATTTTCTGTCAAGTGTGCCCCTATGCTTGAGTACTAATAAAAAGGAACCCTGAACATAAGCATCCGGCCACGTAGTCAAGGACCAGTGTAAATCAGGCAGAGCATCCAAAGGAAATTTGTCCATTCTGCTTTTCCTTTCCCTTTCCTTTTGATTCATTGCTCATGGGAATCTGTGTTTGTCAGTCAAGTGAGTGTGCTTATTGCAGACAGAGAGCTGCCTGAAGTAATATGCTGCTCAGCAGGAGGTGGCGAGGCTTGTAGGGGAGGCTTGTTTAACTAAGTACAACATCCAAGTGAAGGCGCACGTTCCAAACTGATTACAATGATCAAGATTCTCCAAACTTTAGAGAACTATTTGTAAGAACAGCATATTATGTTAGGAGGCAAAAGTCATGTATTTAATAATTGTTTTTATTTCAGTTCTTACAGTGTGCTGAGTACTAGATTATACAAAAGTCAGTCAACATTATTCTTGCCCTTAAATTCACAATTAGCACAGAATTCAGTCACAAACAATTAGCAATAGCAGAATATGAAGATAGATGTTGAAACAAAGTACTGTAGAGATTTTGAGGCTGAAGTAATTAATTTGGCGTCAGTTTGAGAATAAAGCTGAAATGTTTTTGATCCTTAAAGTTACATCTTAGTCATTTATACCATACACCAGAGAAATGAAGTCCTAGGCAGAAGTAACACCATAAGCAAAGGCATGGGGTTGTGATAGCATATTTGAAAAGATAATGCAGGATAGTTGGGGAGGAAAGACATTGGCAGGATACATGGAAATTCGACTGAAAAAGGGGGTTACAATTTAAGTATTAGGACACTTAAAGCCATGCCAGCCAGTTGAATCTCATTCTGTACCCTTGGGAAACCATCAGAGAAAAATAACAAAGCAGCATGTTAATAAATCTGTTTTGTGAAAAACTGAGTTTGTGGTAGGAAAAAATTAGAAGAAAAAACAGCAGCTATCCTCATGCGAAATAACAAGAGATGGATTAAGGCCAGGATGCCTGGCATTTAAAGGAAGAAGTAATTGACAGAGACTCCTCAGTAGAACTTTCCAGATGCAGTGACCACTTGGAAGTTGGAGGTGAAAGTAAAGAAAAAAAGCAAAAAAGTCAGGGTGTCCAGTTTGGGTGATTTTGTTGTTAGCCAGGAGAGGAGGAAAAGAAGAGGTCGGGAGATGGAGGTGAAGTATTCTCTTTGGGGCAGTTGAGTCGGAAATAACCAGAAGATACCTGGAGTGGAGCTGTCCAGAGACCAGATAAGAACACAGGCCGAGGGCTGGAGAAATGGTCAGTGTTGGAGCTCTGGCTTCGTGGGTATTCATCATGACACAGGGTGAGAGCTGGAAGAGAGGCGCATGGATTAGGATGAGAAAAACAAAACAATAAGAAAGGAGCATCAGTTACGGAGAAAAGAGCCAGGGAAGCAGAGTTACTCCTCAGAGGGACCAGAGAAAGCCAGGCCAGGGCAGAGCCAAGAGAGGCGAAGGAGGCTGCGGTGCTGGGTGAAGGGAGACACAGCCAGGTTGTCGGGAGACGTTTCACACATCGATTGCGTTTGGTAGGGTTGGCTTTATCTGGAAGAGGCCTAAATCAGGCTGCCATGAACGGAGGACTAAATGCCTTATAAAAGGCTCTTAAGAGAGAGAGGAGAGCTCTCTTTGCAGTTATTTTAAGAGATTAGAATTTAGAAAGAATAGATAGCACCTTAGATGGGGTCAACGAAGATTTTCTTTTTGTCAGGGGAAGTGCTAACAGTTTTCTTAGGCTGAGAGGAGGGAGAAGGGGAGAAAAAGAGAGCAAATAAGAAAAATAAAAGACAAAATATGCTGTCCATGTTAGAAAAATTAGATTTAAAACCCAGAGGAAGGGGACAGGTATTAAAAAGAAGAATGTTCCACTGAAACAATAGGGAGAATATCAAGAATTATGAAATCCTATCTATATTTAGATATGTATATAAAGCTAAATTAAAATTTCTAGTAGAGGATTGAATAATTTGTGTATATTTTCCACAAGGAAGAACTGGAGAAAGACAATTCATTTAAATTAGTTAAGCACGAATTTTGCTAAGCATGGTTAAAGTTGCAGTGGGAGGAAAAAATAAATATAAAATGACTATTATTTCTAAGAAGCTCATAAAATCCATACACGTATAATAAGAGTATGTTTGCACAGGAAGATTTTATGAATGGCGTTTCGATTATTACAAGCCACATTAAAGGTCCATGGCATGTGCTAATTTGCAATTCAAGTACAGATTGGATAGTGTGCTGGGTGCTGGTGTTAGAAGTGATTCACTTGGCTGGAGTGAAACTGGCCATTGGTACACTCTCATAGCTCCCAGTGGGAGATCAGGATCTGCTGACCCTAGGGTAATCATAATTTTTACTGTCGCATAACATTCTGAATATAATAAGACTCTAACTGAGACTAGCATCTTAACAGTATGCAATTTTACTTTTGTTACCACCTACTCATCTACTAATTACATATACACTTGGTAAAATTTTATGCTGTATTAGTTATTTCCAGCCATAAGCAAAAGAAAACTATACTGAGGCTAGATGTAGCACTAAAGAAGCGTTATCAATGTTATTATCTCTCATCACAAGGAGGCTCCATGGCCAGCGAATTCATGGCTCACTGATGTAGCAGGTGACCCAGGATTTTTTATTCTCTCCACTATTGATACTGTTACACAGTTGGCTTCATCCTAAAGCTGATTCCATCCCTGTGATCCAAAGATGACTGCTAGCAGCAACATTATTTCCTTCTGCTGAGAGGGAATTTCCTTTCCTAGAAGCACTCTTTCCTCTGTGTCTCACTGACTCACATGACCAAGGCCTTCCCATCCTGGACCAAACTCCTGGCCTTGGTGGTGGAATCCTCATGATTGCTGGAGAAGCCAGTCATAACAGCCACTGCATGTGGTTTGAAGAAAGTTCAGAATTGGGGCATTTCACAATGTCTTGGAAATATTCACCTTGATGTCAAAATTCTGTGATACTCCCTAGGGCAGCTGCCAAACCTGTCGATTGGTCCAGCAGTTACACGAGACTTGCTGGATGGACATCTGAGAAGCCATTATATTCTTTTGGGCCAGCATAAAGTGTCACTCATGACAGAGACACTATAGTAAGTTAAAATTATTTGTTAGAAATACTGAAACCAGTAGGAAGACAATTTGAAGCTATTTTTAGTTAGACTTCACTATATATTTATACACTTTAGTCTTTAGTTTGCAATTATAATCAGCATGTGGAAGGATTCATTGCTTCTGTTCTATGCTTGTTTGTTTTAATAATGCTTACTTATTCGTTTCTGTGGGATATTTTAATTAAAATTCTTGTACCATACTTCCGTTCTCATCTCCTTATTTTAAGATGAAGTAAAACTAAAATGGATTGAAATGATAGCTAATGAAGAATTCACTACCAGTTTCTCCCTAGATTCTTCCTCTTTATCTCCAGAAAAAAAAATGCAGCCCACATTTTAATCAACAGTTTTATTGATCTCTTAAAATTATAATCTTAATCCCTGAAGTTATTTTGTTTTCTTTGTACACATCTTTGTATTAAAGAATCTGTACTGAATCTCAACAAACTGTTGGCCATTTGTGTTTCTTAAATATCCCATCATTGCTATACTAATAGCAATAGCAATATACATTGCTAATGGCATAGGCAAGCATTCAGTGAACTAACAATTATGTCCACAAGGAAGAATACAAATTTAGGACATAAATGTTGAGTGACTCATTATTATAACTCAATGACTCATTTTCTTACCTCATTTCCTCCTGTACTGAGTTACACAATGTTGCTGAACGTGAGGAGTTGAATACCAATTTGAGATGCATCTCATGTAAATCCTGGATGACCCTGCCTAACATCTGCTTATTAAATATCTTGGTGAGCTACTGGGGGCTGCTGACCCAAAGATAATCATATTTATTATCTGAATGTCTCATAGCATTATGAACATAATAAGATTATAACTGAAACCAATTTCTTCAACTGAAGTAATTCACCCAGACTTGTAGACAGATACATTATAAAATTTTATTTTCATTACCACCTAAAAGGAAAATGAAGACAGATGCTTTTCTATTAGCAACAGAAGTCCTCACGAGAGCCCACTAGTTTTTCCTTCCAGGAGCAGTTATTACAAGAGGTTTGTCTTAAGCATGGCAAATCAGGAGGAAGAATAAATGGCATTTATTTTCTTGATGGAGAAAACTTAGGGCTCTTCCCTGAGACTTAGTTCTGGTAAGAGTCCAATTTGATTTTCACAAAAGATGTGAAGGAGGGGAGTACACCATGAATTCTCAGTTTACGTACGACATTACTAAGTCCCCCCCTAGATAACAAGAGCCTAAGTGGGTAAAGATTAATAGAAGGAAGTGTTTGCAAAACTAACAGAGTGTAGCAAATTGGCAAAGATTTTCATACCATCAAAAGTAAGTGATCATATGTAGGAACAGTCACCCAAAATACGGATGGCAGTTTAGCATTGTAATTGACAGTGGAGGTCCAGGCTGCCTGGGTTGGGACGCCACCTCTGCCAGTTCTCATCTCTGCAACTTTGGACAAGTCACTTAACCTTCTGTGCCCTAGTTTCAAACTTGCACCTTTGCAATGTGACTTGTAGCGCTGTGAGTTGCCTTCTGGAAAACTGAGAAATGATATTGCAAACTTTTAAAATATTTTACACAAATCTTTTAAGCAAATTTGTAAGCAAAATTGATCACAGATAAGCTCACCTCATTCCTCGAAACCAGTTAGCCAGAAGCAGATGCTCAAGTACTCTGAGAGGCAAGGGAATCTCAAGTTCCCGGTTCTTCACAGGGGAGAACTGGAACTGGAGAGCCCCCAAATCTGTGTTTCAAAGTCGAGACCTCACATTGGAGCGGGGAGAGTTCTAAGAGCTGCAGGTTTTGAGGGAGACGCCAAGACACCTGAGGTTCCTGTATTTGAGTGATGCTCACTTCTGCCACCCGTCCCTCCCCCTTCTCACACTTCTCCTCTCTGGAGAATTGATCCTCTTTTTCCTTTACTCCTACTTGGAAGAGAGGTATGGATGAGAATGTGATGAGAATGGACGCAGCTTGGTTCTGGGCAGCCATTTTCGAAGTTTGTGTGAAAAAGAACTACATGGCTGGATGCAGGTGCTTTGAGTCCTGCATTTTGAGGAACAACTGTTTTGTTTTGAGAACTAGCTTCGTTCACTCTTCTCATAACCTAAAGCAGTAGTGATGCATCCACAGTACGCTGTGCCACAAGAACTTTCAAAACATGCAATACCTGTCTTCCCTTAGATCAGGGGTGTCAAACTCATTTGCACTGGGGGCCACATCAGCCTCACAGTTGCCTTCAAAGGGCCAAAATAATTTTAGGACTGTATAAGTGTAACTGCTCCTTAACTGTTAAGAAGTTGAAATTACATTCAACCCTTTGAAGACAACCGCAAAGCTGATGTGGCCCCCGGTGAAAATGAGTTTGTCACCCCTGCCTTAGATTGTCAAATAAAAAAATGACAAGAGTTAACACAACAATAGTGTCTGGTGTGAATGAATCAAAATTATACCTATATTTTCATCCAGTTGGCAAAAAATATATTTTTTAGTGTGCCTCAGAATTTTGGTAGTCAGTTTATGTGTGCCATGAGATGAAAAAGGTTGAAACTTGCCGATCCACAGGGTTCCCTCAGTTTCCTCTTTTATCCTCTGACCCCTTTTGGTCCCTTGAGTGTCTTTCACTAGGACTGCACACTGTGTGAGGACAGCAGCCCCGTTCATTGACCTCTGTTGCCCTAGCCAGAGACAGTACCAGCTACCCAATAGATGTTTGGTTAGTACTTGTTCAATAAATGAGGCAAAAATGGATGTTTTCTAATGCCTTCATATTCCTTTTCTCAATCACACTATTGATAATATGTATTTTGTTCTTAAAAATATTGTAGTGTATTGATCTAGAGTGCATTTGTGATAGAAAATATGCTAGTGTAACTATTATTAAGTGGTTATAAGCTTTTGTTAGGTAGTGTAGGAATTTCACCACTTTATAGTGTTATTTCTCTGGAAAAATGCATTCTAGGTTCAAAAAATGGTTTATAAGTGTTTCTGAAATTTGATCTGTCTATAATTCTGGAAACCTTATTACTTGATTTATGATATCTTTGGTTAGTTGTAGAAACTGGAATTTATTGTTTTTAAAATATATTTATGAAGAGTTTAATGTTGTATTAAATCAACTTGGAGCTATTAAAGCATTCACTCGCCCTTGCTGTTGTTTACAGTGTGGAGGGCTACGATTATGGTTTATTAAAAAGAGAACATTTTGTTAGACAGTTGGTCACACCCAATATAGATTTTACACACTCAAGTGAACACTCCATATTTTATTTTGTGAGGGCAGGAGCACTTGAAGAGATTTCTGAAGGAGGGAACTGAGAGAAGATTGTGGACCGAGTAAAGAAGACTATTACAGGAATAAATACATTGCATTTTGTTTAAGTCTCAATATCAAATCACTTTATAAGTACAATTGATTTTCCTTAATGTTCCTCTCACTCCACCCTTCCTGTTCATTCACACTGCAGGTATCCTAGTTTTGCGTCTATATTGTTGTGTAGACTCAGTCAATCTATCTTCTATGCCTCATCTTAATCTTCCTCAAGCACTGTTCAGTTACATTATTTTCGTTCTCAGATATCTTTCATCACTCAATTACCAAATGATAGAATTTTTTAAAACTTTATCATTCATGGGAATGTGAAATATGGCCTCATATTTCCTTTTTAGCCTTATTATCTGCTAATAAAAAGCAGAACCTCCCATGCCTGAGACACTAGTCTACTAATGGATTCCTACACCTGTCTCTCTCATGCAGACACCCCCCCGCCACCCCTGTACCCCCCCACCGCACACACTCTGACTTCAGGCTTCTTCAAGCTTTGCTGCTCTGTCCCTCACCTTCTCTGCACCTTTTCTTCTGCATCACCAGGACCTCCATCCAGTCCAGCCTTCTTTCTTTCCTATCTGGCAGACCCTGCCTGGTTCTCACTTCTTTGCCTTTTCATGTATAATTTCATGCACAGTCATTCTCCTTTGTATCTCTAACCTCAACATTGTCTACATCACCCTTTTAACAGGGGCTCACAACTAATTTACAGATTAAATACAAGTCAAAGTATTAGAACTCCAATTTCTCATTTGCAAATTTTCATTCTTTCTTCTCTCTGTTATTATGGGAAAGGTATCCCCATTGTAAAAAGTTAGTTCCCCCACTACCTGCCTTTGCTTTCTGCTCTTGGATCTTGGCCTTTTTATCATCCCACTGGCTTTGCTGCATTTTAGATGCTTCACATGGGTGGGACCCCCTTTAACATTGACACTTGCTCACTGACTCACCAGCTCTTTTGAGTATGTTTCCTCTCTAGATAATTACATATCTCTGTCTTCCATTTTACAGCTAGTTTACACCAAATAGTTGCCTACAGTGTTTCCATTTTCACATCTTCTTTTCACCACTCGATTTATTGCAGTGTGGCTGATAGCCTCAGCACTTCACTGGAACGGCACTCTCCAGGAATTCACTGCAATAGCACTCCGGAAGGTTACCAGTGACCTTCCAGATATGAAACTAATAGATAATTTCATAATTTATTAATCTCTTAAATTCATTGGTCACTGCTGACTACTCATCTGGTCTTGCCACAAGCATTTCCCTGGCCCACTCAACCCTACACTCACACTCATAGTTTTCGGTCGTCCCTTTTCATTTTCCTTTGCAAGTTGCTCTTGCCCCTGCCCGTTAAATGTTGGCATTGATTACAGCTCTGCCCTCAGTCCACTCTCTTTTCTAGGTACACACTTCCATGGCAGTGTGTCTTGAAAATGGCTCTGTCTGGGCCATGGATACCCAGATGTGTATTTCCAGTCCTGATGTCTCTCCTGATACACATCTTGAATTATCCTGTGAACATTGTATATTTACTGAAAGATGAATATCTCAGCATCCACACCAAATCTTATTTCTTACTCTGTGATCCTTAACTTAGGAAAAGATTCTCAGCTACCCATTTGCCCAAGCCATAAGCCTGGAGGTTCACCTAACTCCTTCCTGCACAAATATTGATTGATAATGTCCCTTCCTGGCAGAGGTTGCTCATTGCCCTGAGTAGTTCATTAAACCTCTTGAATTTGGCTCATGTTCCTCTTATGATCCATTCCCTCAGTCTTCTCAAGACACATCCTTTTCTTCTTTTTTGTGTGTTATTTAAATATAATTGACATAATATTATAGTTTCAGGTGTACAACATTCAATATTTGTGTATATTGTGAATGATCACCACTGTACATCTAGTTGATATCCATCACCATACACACTTACACATTTTTCTTATGATTAAAACTTTTAAGATTTACTCTCTTAGAACCTTCCAAATATACAATGCAGTATTATTAACTATTGTCACTGTGCGATTCACAGACATGCCCTTTCCTCCTGAAGCACTTGGTATTCACTTGAACTTTGTCCTCAAAGGCCATTTCATCTCTCCTTCCAGTCTTTTAAGATTTTCTCTTTTCTCAAAAAATACTTATTTGTACACACTAATTATCTGCTTACTCTTTTCATATATGTATCAAATTATAGAAAAATATGTAACGTTGCTTTTTCTAGTTTTATTACTTCTCCTTATCCGTTTCACTATTTTTTGAATCGTGCTTATTCTAGAATCAGTGTCTTAAATATAATATTTATTTATGACTTCAGTATTCCAGTAACAATTCTCAATATTTTTATTTAAATTTAAGATTAGTACATGAAATTGTGCTGGAAGGTTAAATGTTTTAGGGTGACTTCCAGAAAATTCAGTTATTTGTTTTAAGGACATATGTTGGATACTGTGATTTGTCTTTTACATTTGTTTAAGGTGAAGAAATGGAGAGAGGAAATTTACTTATCAATGGAGATTGGAAGTATAATACTTATGACTCCACTCATTTCTAGTATCATTGAGTGCCTGAAAACGTACGAGATACTGAACGAGGCTCTGGGGTTAAACTGGTGGATGAAAATTCACCTTGCCTTGTCCTTCTCACTCTGTCCGCCGAAGAGAGGAAGACAAACCATCAAATGATCCCACACCAAAAGCTGAATTGAAAACTGTCACAAGTGCTAGGACAGAGAGATGCTGTGAATGCACCTGAGAACAGGTCAGAGATACAAGGTAGATTCTCTGAAGTTACAGCTCTCAAGACTTGTCATTTGTTGTTGTTGATGATGCTTCCAGCATATGAAGGACAGGAACACCCCAGCAGGAGTTCACACAGAGACCAGTCTGGCTGCTCCTGTGGTGGTGCCAACCAGGTCTCCCGGATCAACAGTAGTAGAAGCAAACCAGGAGCACAGATACGCGCCCGGGTGTGGGGAAGGAAAGAGTCTAGTGACCAATGACACAACAGGGATGAAACAGATGCTAATGGAGGCTCACAAACCCACTGTGTTAGGATGCACATAGTAATAATTTTTATGAATATTTTAATCACAGTAGATCATTATGTGTGGAAAATAATTCAAATGAGCATAGGGGATGTCCACTGTGTGTGTCTTATAAAAATGGGGAAAGGTGACAGGAGTCAAATGGGTATTTGGGGGTTAGTGCTGATGTGGTCATGGTCCTGAGAGGTGTGACACAGTCTTTTGTGTGTGTGTTTTGTTTTCATTGACAACTTGAAATTTTTATCACTTTCTACCAGTAGACTTATGTAAGTAATTTTGTTTCCTTTGTGTTTTTTATGTGAAAAAAGAAACTAACCTCTGCCTATAAATGAGGGAACAGCACTCATTCAAAAAGATGTTCAGACAATTAAGAATTCCTTAAAAAGGCAGAATACTGCCATCTGTTGTTCATTGATATTGTTTTTAGGCTAAGCAAATACAAACCTCAAGTTCCATAGCAATTTTTAAAATTTAACAAACAAAAGACCCTGAAAATTCATTAACTCATGAGTCCACACTTATTTCATACATTTTTAATTTTTCCTCTAATGTTTACAAACTTGTACTCAATCAGAAAAGCCAGTTTCTTCTACGAATAGAAATGATCGTGCTTTTTACGTGCATAGCAACCTATACCAAACCAAGCCTCCCACCTCCTTCGCGCAAGCAGTCACATGCGCAGTTCATTCCCTGGATTCCTCATGTCTCTGCCAGCCACCTCATCCTTTCCAACTTGAAGCAACAGAGAACCAGCCTAGAAGTCAAAGCAGCTATCTTCTCAGAGGTATGGGTGTTTACTAAAGTGTGCGACTTAATAAGTATATTTTATTTCTTAAATAATAAGACAGTGTTCTGAGATAATTATTATGTTTGAGGCTACTAGGTGAATTTGCTAGTGTCTGGAAGGTACTTAGAAAACAAGCAGAGGGACAGTTTTAATAGCTTTGGGCTTACTGGCAGATAGGTTATAGGGAAATGTGTGAGGATGCAAGGCCTTGCACAACATCCCATTCGGTGATATGGAGTGCCCTTTGAACATCAAAAGAGAAGAAAGTGAAGAATTCCTGTAACTGCTGGAGTTTGTTGTGTCTCACATCTCCGCGGGGCCAGCCAACAGAGGTGCTGCTGGAAAGTGGTTTCATGAAGGGCCCTATGTTTTTCTCCTACTGTACATACATATTATCTTAAGGGGAAAATCCAAATGTAAACTCATATTCCCTGCCAGAAAATTAAAATAAGCAAACATCTGCTTCCTTAGGATGGCATTTAGCCAAGGTTCAGCCTACAATGAGTTACTGCAAAATTTTCACATGATTTCATTTTTTAAAAATTTCCCAACCAACTTCAAGTCTGAAGTTATAAATGGGCGCTATGAAAGTATAAACACATATGCAATTTTGCTGGCTCGGAGGTCAGAACCAGTCATACTCCAAAGATCATTTATCGGGTCCAGCTCATCTTCTAAATGAAATGAGTACATAAAAGACCAAGATACTACTCTTCCTAATTTCACGGACAGATAGCCTCCCAGAGAAAGGTTTAGAGAGTGTGGGATGGTGGCAAACACATAGGAGGAGACAGCTCGCAAAAACCTACCAGGTATCTTTTCCCATCACTGAGGACCAAAGTTGGGTAAGGAAAGTCCCAGTGACTCTTCTCTTTCATGTGTCAGCCCGTCCACTGTTTATTCCTCCCTCAGCCCCAACTCCCTTTTCACCCTGAGAATGTTCTTCCCATGCTGTTTGCCTCCCAGGGTGCCTCCCAGGATGACTAAATAGAAACAAAGAGTAAAAAAAAAAAAAAAAAAAAAAAACTCCCAACAATGGAGCCGAGATGCCTGCTTTCAGAATTCCTTTCACATACTGTGTTATAAATCACATCGGTGCAATCAACCATATTAAATGAAACCAGGACTTTTGTACAGTTATTTTCTAAGAGCCCAAATTTAATCTCAGAAGTATTGTGACTGTATGGGGGTTAGGGAATGCAATCTTAGTGACTTTGTTTACCTAGAGTAAGAAGTGGAAGTGTTTGGGTTTTTGTTTTTGTTGTTTTATTTTTGTTGTTGCTGTTGGTAGAGAAATCATATCTTTTTGCTGACTGCATTTATGAAGAAACTGCTGGCCCAGTATAAGTAAGAGACAGACAAACATGCTCAATATGCATCTCTTTGTACACACAGTTTATTCAATGCAATAATGATGATGATGATGATGATATGATAATGGCAGCAGTGATATATAATTATTTGTCAAACATTTTGTGGGCCAAGCACTCTCCTAAGGTCTTAATGTACCTGGTCTCATTTAATCATCAATAATACTACACAGTAGGTGTTATATTGACCTCTTTTTAAAGATGAGGAACAGAGCTAAGAAGATAGATGACTTTGCCCTGGCCGGTGTGGCTCCATGGACTGAGCGCAGCCTGTGAACCAAAGGGTCGCCGGTTCGATTCCCAGTCAGGGCACATGCCTGGGTTGCAGGCCAGGTCCCCAGTTAGGGGCATGCAAGAAGAAACTGCACATTAGTGCTTCTCTCCCTCTCTTTCTCCCTCCCCTCCCCCTCTCTATAAATAAATAAATAGCCTTAAAAAATGAAGATAGATAACTTTCCCAAAATACCAAATTTCAAATTTGAAATATGAACACAGGTAGTCTGATCCAAACCCTGTGCTCTTAAAGGCCCCATGTACTGCCTCATAAAAATTTGATATTAATGAATGAATAAAAATTTCACTCTTATAACCTAGTTCTCTATAACTTTGCTCTCCAGCTTTTCACATATACAACCTTCCAAGTTATATACATGATGAAAATGTGCACCTGTATCTTTTTACACCCCACATGCTAATTTTTATACCAATCAGGACCAGTAGTTGGTCTATTAATGCAAGAAATTTTTTAAGCAATGAATCATAAAAATGATGTTTTCTGGACCCCTGGAAATATATTTTAACTTAATATATGTAAATATGCAGGCTTTCGTGAATTTTTTGATGAAGAGCCAAGATGTTCTCTTTGACTATATGTCCCCTCTACTGACTGACGTTTCAGGCCGTCTTTCGTGCGTCACCACACCCGCACCTCATTGTACAGGGCTGCCAGGGTCAGATTCTGTTTTACAGTGGAAATGACTGAGGCACTTGGAAGAATTCTGAGTTGAAAATCTGTCAAATGTATGATCATTTTCCTTTTGAATCTTTATAATTGTATCTCCCCTACTTAATTTAACAGAAATCGATGTTAAGGCCAAGAAAATCAGTTATTTTTGGTTTAATATATAAAACTGCACTTTCCTCCACTGTTTATCAGACTTAAATTCCAGATTTTCTATTTAAAGGTGGCAATCCAAATTTGGTTGTCATTTAAACAGTGTCGGGGGAATTATACTTGCATTTTCTTAAATGTTAAATATAAATATTTCTATTATAAGGAGAGCCTGCAAAGTAGAATGTTTTATATGCTTGGTTACTTTATTTTTTTTTCTTAAGGAAAAGATTTATTTGATCATCTGCTCCATAAAAAGACTCAACTGTGTTTTTATGCTTAGTATAGTTCATTCCTGCACTTGAAGATGATTTCAGGCTGTTAACTTAAGACTTTCCTTTAAAGTAACCTTCAAATAAACTTTACGTTGAGTAAACTTGACATCACTATCTAAGATTTCACAAGTTAAATGAAATATTTCTGAGAATTACTCAGCAGACTTGGGAATTTAGTGCTGTCATTGAAAGTTGAATGGGTATGGAAGGCCTTCTGAGACAGACATTCCATTGTTTTGAGTTTTGTGTCATATGTGATCAAACTCTGCCATCAACCAAAGCCCCTCTCCCCTAAACTCCCTTAATGGTGACTCCCTAAACATGCCTGCACCTTTGTTACTTGCCTGCTGTTTACTGAAGTAGCAGCCAGTCTGTCTTCCAGTCTTTCAGTGTTTCATGTGTGGTTAATGTTGGCAACTGCGTGGCAACCGAATCTGGTTGTTGGTTTTAGATTTCATGCTTCGTTGAAGCCTCTAGTTATTTGAGCCAAAAAATGGTAATAACTTCTTGTGTGTGATACAACTTTTGACTGTTACACAATTCTGTTCTTGAATCAATACACCAATAAAGCAAAGACCTGACTTAACCATGTAGGGAGACTTTATCAGCAGTAAAAGTGCTCACTTTGGTTTTTTCTATGGTTTTTTAGCCATTGGACCAAGTCCAATATGGTAAGTGCATCTTATTGGCTTGAATAATGATTTTATTTTTACTTGAAGACCTTGGCTTTCACAAAATTCATAGCATAAGTATTATTGAAGTATGTAATATGCTTATTTTCTAAATTTTTACGTTAACACTGACATTGACGGATGAGGATGGGGTGTTTAATTCTATTTCTATTTCAAAGTTTAAAATTTTAATATTTTTGAGTATGTAAGAAATACATCCATTACCTTAAAAAGAGAATGTATTATTCAAAAAGACACAAAATTAGAGAATATAAAAAGACTTGTTCTCTCACCAATAATTTATTTAAAATATAATTTTATTTGTCAGTGAACACACTCTACATTTTTTTCAGATTTGTAAGTTTTAAATACTAAGAACATTTTGAGATAATTTCTCTAATTATTGATTATTAGAGCATAAACTGTTAATTTCCTTGTCAGAAAATCTGAAAATTTATGCCCCAGAAACACAGTTTGACTTAAATTTTTATTTTTATTTTTTTAGGGAAAATGGGCAGTCATTGTTAGTTTAACTTCTTTAGAACAACATGGGTAGCAATAAATATTACTCTTTCAGAAGATCACACTGAGTTTTTCAGAAACATAATAATTAGAGATGCATTTGAAAATACATGTTTCTACCAGGGAACGTTAACCTAATGCAGTTACATTTCTCATGGACATTTTTGAAGTTAACAATATAGGTACGTAAGTGAAATATACTTAATTATATATCCTAAAACTGTTACTATGATACTATATTTTGATACTGTTTTATAATGTGTATTTAGGACTACATATAGAGAAAAAAATAGCCCAATGATTCAATAAAGCATTAAATACAAATATATTTAGGAACATAAAATGAAAAAGCCAGTATTTATTTTGGTATATTAATTCAGCACTTAAGCTGTAGGATGTTATTTGTATCTGCATCCCAACTTTTCCATGTTCCAGCTATCTGATTCTGATTCTGCCAAGTTATTCTATAATAAGAACAAAGTTTAAGCATAGGAAAAGATACTCAACATCAGTAATCATCAGAGAAATGCAAAGTAAAACCACAATGAGATACCACTTCACACCTGTCAGAATGGCTGTCATCATTAAATCAACAAACAACAAGTGTTGGAGAGAATGTGGAGAAAAGGATAGCCTTGTGCACTGTTGGTGGGAATGCAGATTGGTGCAGCCGCTGTGGAAAACAGTGTCGAGGTTCCTCAAAAAATTAAAAATGGAACTGCTTTATGACCCAGTGATTCCGCCTTCGGATATATATTCGAAAGAACCCAAAACACAAATTTGAAATAACATATGCCCCTATGTTCATTGCAGTGTTATTTACAATAGCCAAGCTATGGAAGTAACCCAAGTGCCCATGAATAGACGAACAGATTAAAAAAGTGGTGGTGCATAAATACATTGGAATATTACTTGGCCATTATAAAGA
The DNA here is from genome assembly GCA_007922815.1 of Macrotus californicus. Classification (NCBI taxonomy): domain Eukaryota; kingdom Metazoa; phylum Chordata; class Mammalia; order Chiroptera; family Phyllostomidae; genus Macrotus; species Macrotus californicus. The sequence continues at coordinate 416 of VMDR010019846.1, read as the reverse complement.
ACAAAATCTTACCATCTGCGACAGCAAGGATAAACCTAGAGGGTATTATGCTAAGTGAAATAAGTCAGTCAGAGAAAGACAAATACCACGTTATTTCACTTGCATGCGGAATCTATAGAACAAAATAAATGAAGAAAACAAAACAGAAACAGACTCATATACAGAGAACAAACTGATGGTTGCCAGAGCTGAGGGTTGTTGGGGAACTGGGTGAAAAAGGTGAAAAGGTTGAAAAGTACAGATCTGTAGTTTCAAAATAGTCATGGGAATGTACAGTACAGCATAGGAAATATAGTCAGTAATATTGTAATATATAATTACAATGTGTGGTGCCATTTGGGGACTGGAAGTATCAGGGGGACCACTCTGTAAAGTACATGGTTATCTAAGCACTATGCTGTATGCCTGAAACTAAT
>VMDR010019845.1:0-18016 GCA_007922815.1 Macrotus californicus | reverse complement strand
GGAAGAGGGTCATGATGTTATAATGCCCAAAATTTAGTAGGAGAAATATACATAATAATATGCCATTTTTATAAAACTTTGTGAATATTTGTATGTTTATAAGCATAGAAAAAATATGAATAGATATGCATTTAATGAAAATTGCCAGAGTCATTAAAAAAATGCAGGGGAGATTTTCACTTTTTGCTTTACATACTTCCCAAAAGAAGTCCAGCCATTGTTAACGTAACAAAAACAATTTGCATGACATCAATGTAACCTGGCAGCTGAGGGGAGTGGACTAGAATATGTATGAGTGAACAAAGCCAACTTCACTGTGCTAGTCAGTGAGGGCAGTAGACGCTTCTGAGGGAGCATGTGTACTGTGTGGCCATCACATTCACAATGACTGAGTGAGTAGAGCAATGAATCTGCATCAGATTTTGCATTAAGCTTGAGCATTGTTCTGTGGAAACTATTCTGATGATTCAGAAGGCCGCAGCCATGGGCAACTGGAGATTGGCAGCTTCATCACGACAATGTGTCTGCTCAGGTGTCACGTCTCATGCAGTTTTTTGGCAAAATATCAAATCACCCAGGTGACTCAGCACCCCTACTGCCTAGATTTGGCACCCTGTGACTTTTGGCTTTTCCCAAAACTAAAATCACCTTTGAAAGGGATGAGATTTTAGACCATCAATGAGATTCAGGAAAATACAATGGGACAGCTGATGGCAATTGGAAGAACTATATGAGGTCCCAAGGTGCCTATTTTGAAGGGGACTGAGGTGTCATTGTCCTATGTATGTTTCTTATATCTTGTGTCTTCTTCAAGAAATGTCTCTGTTTTTCATATTACATGGCTGGATGCCTTCTGAACACACCTGGTCATACCTTTGAATTGTTTGAATGCTTTCTAAGTATTTATTGTGTATCAATTAATGAATTCACAAATAAATGGAGAGGGTAGATTCTTAAAATCAGACTTGGCAGAAGACTTAGTTTGTCCCCTTACAGGATGCTACTTTATTCTTTTTATGTGTTCTATATGTTGTACATTTTTCTGTCCCTTTAACAAAAAAGCAAAAACCTCCCTTTCTATATCCCAGGAAATTGTCAGTTTTTGATCATATTTATTGACAAAATAGTATTTCAACAAATAATACATCAATAAAGGGGTGAGTAAAAATAAAGTGGGGAAAACTATATCAAATATAATCATAGGTTTCTTCTTTAATTGATTACTTACATAGTTACTCCAAATGAATGTCAGTCTGTCTCACAATCTTTACCTCCCAGATAAGGTAGGAGCACTGTACCCTTCCTGGTCCATACATCATCATGGAGGAATCCCTTGGGAGACAACCAGTTCTTCCTTCTCACAGCTTCCTCAGAACAAAAGGAAGTCCACAAAATTAAGCTGTTAAATTGTATCTTTACATCTCATTTCTATAAAAGGTATAGTTCTCTGAATTCCAGAAGGCCTGATTCACAGCTATTTGTAGAAAAAGAATTGCTTGCAGAAATAAAAGCAGAATAATTTTTTAAGAACACGAATTTGGAAATATAACAACCAGTTGTCCAAGTATCTATTGAAAGGTCTGTTATTTCTCCAACATTTTTAATGCAGGTGGTATCATTTGTAGTTAATAAAATTGCTGGAACTGGTACACTTATTATTGGTTGGTAATTTGTTCATGATCATAAATCAGTGACAACCAATCAAACTTATGAAATCTGAAAGCTCTTTTATACCAGAATGTTGTTTTTAGTGATCCATAAAAAATTTTTTGTGCTGCTTGTTTGCCTAAAGGGAATGTTTATTAAAATCCACAACCTATTCAATTTGGAATGCTTGGCAACATACTGTCTCACCATAGCACCCCAAATGGCGGGGGACCGTGTCAACATAATCCTGGATGTAGCACTACCCAAAGCACATATGACTGATTATTTTAGTTCATTTGCCATTACATTGGACTGTTAAAACTTGCTTGTACTTTTAAATATGTGCCATTGGCAGTATATTCAAGTGAAAGGAAGTGAAAATGAAAATGTATTGTCTGGAATGAACAAGACAAGGAGCAGTGTGGATTTCAGAGCTACATAGACCTGGATTCATATCCTAGCTCAATCACTAACAGAGATGAAACCGCCTTAATTTGTCTGAGCATCAGCTTCTCCTATGTAAACTGAAGATAACAGGACTTGCTCCCTAGAGTGGTAAAAGACTACATGAAGTTATGTTTATAAATGCCTGGCATATACTAGGCACTCCAAGCATGGTAGTGATTATAATTCTGTCTCCTGCCAGCTCTGCCTCTCTTTGTGCCTTGCCAGCCTGTACGAAGACTGAGCCAGCTTTTCTCATGCACCCTCTTCTTGCAACCACACCCCTCACTCTCCCAGGAGGGGCGTAGGATGCAAAGTGAGAGACACCAACAACTTGTTTAACATTGACTGGGCTTTGACACCTGCAACTGTTTGTGACAGCAGGCCTGATGTTCAGAGCACACTGACCACTGGGCAGAGAATGGACCACTTCCAGCACAGCCGGAAGAGAAGGAAAGGCGTTTCAGGGGAGGCTGTCCTGCTTTTCCAGCTGGCCACTCACTAGCAGTTCTTACCTGCTGAGTGTTAAAAAGGGGGAAAGGTAAACTCTTTAAGGTCAACAGGGCTCAATTCCAAGGGAAAAACAGAAAAGCTGGTTTCTTTCTTTTTTTCTTCTAGAAGGTCTTACAAATAAGGCTTTGTTTCTGCTTTACTGAATGCAGGCCACGGTATTGCCTGGCTCTGGCTCTGTGGTGCTGTTCTGTTCACAGGAGCCCCGAGGGAGAGCAGAGCGCATGCTTCTCTGCGGTCCATCTTCCTACTTAAGGCAAAGATAGCTAATAATTGTGAACTACATCAACTGAGAGATTAATTTAGAAGCCAGTCTGGTTCTATACATAAATTTGGTCACTGCTTGTTTGAAGGTGTACACGTGTGTGTTTGTATATTTCTTTTATTCGTTTTATTTTTCAATTATAGTTTACCTTCCATGTTATTTTGTATTAGTTTCACGTGTACAGCATAGAGGTTAAACAACCATATGTTTTACAAAGTATGCCCGCCCTGCTATTTCAAGTAGCCATCTGGCAGCACACGTGGTTACTGCAACACTGTCCACTGTATTTCCTATGCTTCACTGTACCTCCCAAAACTATTTTGTAACTACCAATGAATACTTCTTAATTTCTTCAACTTTTCATCCAGCCTCCCAACCCCTCCCCCCTCTGACGTCTATCAGTCTGTTCTCTGTACCTGTAAGTGTGTGATACATCTGAGAAGGGGTGAATATCCAAAATTTATAAAGAACTTAGACAACTCAACACACACATACACTAAAAACAACCCAGTTAAAAAGTAGACAGAGGACCTCAATAGACACCTCTCCAAAGAGGACATACAGGTGGCAAACATATATGAAAAGATGCTCAGTATCACTAATCATCAGAGAAATGCAAATTAAAACCACAAGGTATCACCTCCCACCTGTCAGGATGTCCATCATCAATAAACCCACAAACAACAAGTCGTGGTGAGTGTGTGGAGAAGAGAGAACCCGGCACACCGTTGGTGGGCACGCAGACTGACGGATGTGTATTTCACCATAGTGTTTCAGACAACTTAGAGAAGAAAATGCGATTTCTCCATATATAATTCTGTTTTGGTATTTTCTACAGAAAGAGCCAATTGACTATTTTATTGCATGGAAAGTGTACTATGGAAAACTTATTATTAAGAGCTTTTTCTGCCAAAACTGAGAGTATTTTTACCAAATACATAGTAGAAAATATTAAATCTAGAAAAGAATGCTTAAAATAAATGTATGTATGTCTTGATTTTTCAAAACTTACCATGTACAAAGAGATTTGCTGTAAGGAATTAATAATCAAAGTTCTACTTTTTGACCTTGAATCCTGATCTACTTCACTCAGAAACCTCAGGGTGGCACCCTATTTGCTCTTGAATGACCCAATGAAGAAGAGAAAAGGTGAAGATATAATTTACCACTTTTGGATTCTAGGAGAAGAAAGTCAGCAGCCTCATAAAAATAAAATACAATTTAATATTCATTCATGATGTTTAAACAACCTCTTAGCAAGCTATGTCCAGAAGAAAATGTTCTAACTGACAAAGAGCATCCGCAAAAGGCATCCTGCCAACATCACAATTAAAATGTTGAAAGTATGGTGGGCCCTTGATATCAGCGGGTTCTGATTGAAAATATTTTTTAAAAAGATGCATTGTTGCTGATATGTTCTATGTATTCATACTTAGGCCTATAATAGTTATGTCTGTGCTAAACATGTATAGACTTTTTTCTTGTCATTATTCTCTAAACAATATAGTATAACAACTATTTACATTGCATCAGATATGCATTATAAGTAATCTAGAGATGATTTAAAATATGCAGGAGGATGAGCATAGGTTATACACAAATACTACACTATTTTATATAAGAGACTTGAGCATCTTCAGATTTGGGTATCCACCAGGGGACCATGGAACCAAGCCCCTGCAGATTCTGAGCGATGGCCAAATGTCCTTGAATATCAAGGACAAACCAAAATTCCCACTATCACCAGTCCTTTCAACACTGTTCTGCAGATCCTATCCTGTACAGCCAAACTACAGAAAGAAATAAAATGTCTAAGGATTTAAGAGTAATAAGTCAACTTCTCATGTGTAGATATCATGGTTGAATTCATAAAAAGCCCCTCAAAAACTCTATGAACAAATTGTTCAAATTAATAAGAGAGTTTTTTTAAATACCGGACAAAATATAAATGCACACATGTCTATTTCTATAAACCAACAATCACAGCTGAACAATATAAGCTTATAATTTTTATAAAGCTAATAACAATGTCACTCATATGTCACTTATTTTATGTCAGCGATTGTTCTATGCACTTTACACATGTAATAGTTTTTAGAATGTGTAAATTCATTGACGTTTTTCCCTGTGTACTCCCTTCCCTCAAATGTGGGCTGGACGGACTGATCTAGTCTGTCAAGCAGAGTGGGGCAGAAAGGATGCTATGTGATTCTGAGGCTGAGTCATAGACAGAAGAGCTTCTGTCGAGCTCTTGCTCGCTATCATTTGTTCTGGGGGAAGGCGTCCACTACAACATACAGACATCTCAGCATCTTTGGGAGAGGCTCATACGAAGTGGAACTGAGGCCACAGCCAGCACTGACTTGTCAGCCAGTGAGTAATCCAGTGTAGTCTCATCGTTTCGATTGCCACATCATCTGAAACCTTGAGTCAGGCGTCCCCAGACAAGCCTCTCCTGTCTTCTTAACACATAGAAATCTTGAGACATAATAAATGCTTACCATTGCTTTAAGCTACTAAGTTTGGCAGTGATTTGTAACAGCAATAAATAACAATACACATGGTGTGATCATCACAACATCTCCATAAGGTAGATACTGTTACTGTGGTCAATTTGCAGATGAAGCAACAGGCTAAATAGCAAGCTCAAGGTCACACAGTGATTGTGTAATCAGCGGAGATAGGACTCACGTATAGCCAGCCAGCTCCCAGAGTTTGTTCTTATAACTGTGATGCTACATTTCATTGCACTTTTCCCAAACTCTCAAATACACTTTATATTTTCTTCAATTTCTTTACACTAAATACCTCTCTCCTGTAGACTTCTGATCTACTGATTCAGTATGGCTCGGTAGTTCTCTAGGACCAATTGAGCCACCGCCAGCTCAATTTTCTTTCCTTAGCTTGAATCTACCTTTCCTGGGCCCCATACCATCTTCTTTGTTTTGAGAATAAAATCTACTCTTCTTCAAAATCATATTCTTCCAATACTTCTTCCCAAAATAAGCCTATTTTTAAAATTTGCCATTGTAATTCCATCATTTGTCATTTTTCTGACTAGACTTATGGTGACAGTAATCTATAATTCAAGCTTTTTTTGCCTTACTGAAAATACAATAGCATCATCCAGTGGCAAAACTGTAACTGCATCATTTTCGATTTATGTAGACCAGATAATATTCCAATGTAGAGAAAAATACATATTTTCCTGTTCTGCTTTTCTAATGAGGTTTTCAGGAACAATTACAGGAAACTTAGGTGACTGCTTACTTCTTGGCTTACTTTGAAGCTTCCAGGCCCAGTACTTCCCACCCCTGTTCCTGCCTCCTGAAGGCTCGTGTCCAGACGGACTCTTTCTTATGATGACCTAAGAAGTGGGGGAGGTGTTTCTTAGTTGTGTTGGGCTCAGCTAATTTCTGAGAGCCAGGGTTCTATAGGAACCAGGCCATGAAGACACTAACTCCTCTAAAGAATTGTTATTCTTTCTTCTGAAAACAACTTCTTAGCATATTTCCCTCATTGCTCTAGCCATCAAGACACTCAAAGTCGAACACAAAAGCATTTTGAAACAATATGGTAAAATGTTATGCAAAGCTAATAGTCCCCAGCCTCTAGAGTTGTTAAGTGTGTCTGTAATTCTATGAAAGATTTTGTTTTTAAGTTTTTGAAGGGATGTGTGTGTGCATTTTTAAAGATGTTACTGTTGTTGGGATAATTGTTGGATTTTTAAAGATTTATCTTGGTATGTTTAATATAATTATAATCAGTGTTTTATAAAGTGTTATATAATAGATTCTGCTGGAAAACTTCATTGAGCATGGAAATTATAATATTCTCAAAAATCACCAGGCCTCGCAAAGATGCATAGTTCCTTCCAATATTTCCACTACCTCACTGTAACAGTAGTTTTACCTAAACTCCCTGAATTAAAAGGAAAAAACATGTGCCAAACCACCTGAAACTCATACAGTTTTCTAAGTTTCACCATCAGATTCCAATATGCTGGGAATGTTTAAAGTCAGTGGACACTGGTCACCACGATGGTAGATATTTAAGGACAGAGAGCAAGATATTTTTTGCAAAGACAGTCTGTTTCTGAGACTTGTTCTCTGGTTTTGCTTAGCAGGTCGAGTAGTACATGAAGGAAATCTTCGAACTGCTGGGCTTGTGGAGTGGGGGGAAGGGCGTGGGTGAGAGCACAGATGTTCGTTCTAGCCAGTTAATTAGCCCGATAATTTTTACAGACCAAAGCTGGCTACTGTTTGTAATTTCATGTTGTAAAAAGTTAATGTGATTATCCAGAGGATTCTGGAACAAGAGATTCTTGAGAAGAGTTGACATAGATTTGACCTCTGATTGACTCCTCACTTACCCTGATGCTCGCCTCTTGAACTACCCTCTGATATTTAACCCAGGAATTCACAATGTCCACATTTCAATCAAAGTTGGTTTAAAGACATGCCTGTGAACCCTGTCTGCATTATTCCTTTTTGTACCATAATGTTGGGAAAATGCTGGGTAAATGAATTCATGAATAACAGGGATCCTATCACCTTCATCTGGATTTTATGGAATTCTAGTCTTGCCTTGCATTTTCACTCTTTTGGAAAGCAATCGAAACATTTATTTACACACAGAAAAATGATACATCGAATGTGAAGCTGGTGTTCACATTTGTGACAGCCGATCTCCCATATGCTTCCTATTACTAATGAGACTCTCTTATCTCCTAAAGTCATTGGCATGTCATTCCTTTTTTCTGCTGGAGACCCTCAGGGGTTCAGGTCAGAAGGCGTAACAATATATTGTGGGGAGAACAATGCATTCTCTCCTTGCTAGTTTCCAAATAAGGAAGAAAAAGAGCATGAAATACCCTGACCCTCAGTCAATTACAAAATCACCAGAAAGAGGATAGGATTAAAAAGACCCCCATCTTCTCCCCCATGGTATAATTCGGTGCCAAACAGGCATGTGTACTCAGTGGGGTGAAGACGCAGAGGCTGACGGAGCACCACCCAACCCCGCTCCACATCACTATCTTCAGCCTCCGTTCCCCGAGTGACATTACTTTTGTAGGTAACCTGACCCGTTCCCATCATCACGGAGAGCCTCCTGATGCAATATTCTGTTATGTCCCTCTGGTATGTCCTCCTGAAAGACACAGACTTATTTACTACACCATCAACCATTCACTGTGCTCTTTTCTAGAAAATTTTGTTCCTTGCTTCAAGGCACTGTTTGAGTGCAGTAAAGAGCAGCTAAAATATTACTAAATCTTTTACAATTCCATTTGAAATAGTTATGGGTATTTTTTCACAATTATAATCACAACACAGTATTTTGATTCTTTTGCTCACTATCATAAAAGTTATTTTGTCAGCATTAATGTACTCATAATCACCATAGAGACTAATTTAGGAAATTACTTTCTTTGAAAGAAACTAATAAAACACACTTTAAGATGGCAGTATTTTATGTCCTTACATCTTTTCCTCAAGTATTTTAGGAAATATCCCAATCAGTCACGTCACTGGTTTCCACAGACTTCTAAGTCCCCAATTATTTACTGAGCACCTACTATGTGCTGTGCGCTGTCATATGTACTATGCAAAATGTAAAGCAACTGTTTTCCCTCCAAATCGTGAATTAGTTGTGATATTGAATATTATAGATTCCATCCTTACAAGGTAAAAGAGATACACAGATTCAGTCTACAGAAAGGAGTTCTGGGTAAAGAGCTGTGCGGTGAATGCCAAAAGAGCTGATGGAGCTTATCGGAATGAAATTTTTATATTGAAAGCAATATAATAAGGATACTGGTCTAAAAGAAAAAAAAAGTTTTCTCTGAAATTCTTTCAAGCCTTAAATTACTGAGACCACCTAACAAAAATCAGAATTCCTCCCTGCCTCTCTTAGAAATCTGATGAAGTGCAGACTTTGATGAAGTATCTTTGGCAACCTCAATGACGTAGGCAATTTTTCAAGTTGAACTGGAGATGAGTCAAATTAGAAATAAACATGGCATTTCTGCCAAGATACCCAGGCCAAACTACCCATTTCCAAGTGAGGACAATAGAACAGGCACAGTCGATTTCACTTTTTAGTGTTAATTGAACTGACGTTATAGAAGGCCTCACTAGCTATATGTCCTGTTACGAAAAGTCCATTAGAGGAGACCGAAAAATATGGGAATTGAGCAAGGGGAAAATGCCTAAATAAATGCCCTCATGCTTCTTCTACACCATATTAAGATACAGGGATATAAATGTAAGCATTTGCAACTGGATGATACCTAATTTCAGTGCACCTTAGTTAAGGTTTCTCAGTTTTTGGGTCAAATGTGTCAGCCGTCTGCAAAGAACTTGTACTAAATGAGCACCTACACAACAGCTTCCTAATTAAGGATTTTGTTAACACTTTTCATTGTATTTTGCAAATTCTCTTTTAATTATTTCCTGGTTATCTACATTAAAGTCTCTTGTACTTTCACTGGAGGAAGTAAAATTTAAGCTAAAACCTGAAAAAAAAAAAGTGAAAGGTGGGAAATAGCCAAGCAAATGAGAAAATAATATCTAGACAAAGGCAGTGGCATATATAAAAATACCAGATGAGACAGAACATAATACGTCAAGAAGCCGGACAATGGAGCTCAAAATATAAATGAGTGACCATAGATTCAGCTGAGCATTAAAGCATTAGCATGTAGAGAGATTTATAAACCAAGTTATGAATTTTATCTTTTAACCACTGCTTTTCATTCAGGTGACAAAAGCAGATTTGTATTTTTAAAAATTAATTTATTTTATTGAGATATATATGACATAATGTTTTGCTAGTTTAAGGTGGACATTGTTAGTTTGATACATTTACAAACTCATATGATTTCTACTATAGTGTTATCTCTATTGTGTCACGTAATTGCCATCTTTGTGCGTGAAGGCAGCTAAGGTTTAGTTACTTAGCTACTTGGAAGCTTATAATACAGGATTGTCGACTCTAATCACTATGATGGGCATTGCGTGAAGATCTCCAAAAGTATTTATCTACTAGTTGCAGTTTGTACCCTTAAACAGCATCTCCCCAGTTTTCCCATTTTCTAGCCCAGGGTAGCCATTATCCTACTCTCTGCTTTTATGAGTTTGGGTTTTTAGAGTCCACATATATTTAGAGTCCACAAGCACACCTCTGAGATATTGTGGGTGAGGTTCCAGATCACTACAACAAAGCGAGTATCGCCACAAAGCAAGTCACATGAACTTTGTTGCTTCCCAGTGCAGGCAAAGGTCATGTTCATACTGTAGTCTATCAAGTGAGCAATCGTGCTGGCCTGAAAAACAATGCATGTGTCTGAATTAACGAAGACTTCATTGCTAAAACAAATTGCTAACCATCATCTGAGCCTTTCGTGAGTTGCAATCTTTTTCTCTGGTAGAGGTTCTTGCCTCAATGTTGGTGGTGGCTGCTGAATGGAGGCTGGGGTGGCCATGGCAATTTTTTGGAGGTTTAAAGATATCCTTGAGTTTTATCTTTTAAAAATTTGCATGCATTTTTCTCCTTTACTATTTAGTCCCCTTATATTACCCTACCGCCAGCAATCACCATGCTGTTGTCTGCGTCCATGAGTCCTTTTCCCCTTTCGCTCAATCCCTCCTCGCCCTAACCTCCACCTCTCCACCTTACTGGCATCCTGCTCTTCATCTGTGAGTCTGCTTCTATTTTGCTATATTTAAAATTAAGATACCAACAAAGTTTGCTGCATAGACTCTTCCTTTCACTAATGATTTCTCTGTAGCATGTGATGTTATTTGATAGCATTTTACCAACAGTAGAACTTCTTTCAAAAGTGGAGTCAGTCTCCTCAAACCCTGCCCCTGCTTTGTCAAGTGAGTTTATGTACTGTTAGTAATCCTCTGTTGTCATCTCAACAGTCTTCACAGCATCTTTACCCGAAGTAGATTCCATCTGAAGAACTCCTCTCTTTGTTCATTTATAAGCAGCATCTCCCCATCCATTAAAGTTCATCATGAGATTGCACTAATTCAGGCATATCTCCAGGCTCCATTTCTAATTTTAGTCCTCCTGCTATTTTTACCACATCTATTGTTACTTCATCCACTGAACTACTGAACTCTCTAAGTCATCCACGAGGGTTGGAACCAACATCTTCCAAACTCCTGCTAATGTTGATATTTTGACCTCTTTCCATAAATCACAAATGTTCTCAATGGCATCTAGGATGATGAGTTCTTTCCAGAGGTGTTCAATTTGCTTTCCCCCGATCCATCAGAATAATCGCCATCTAAGGCAGCTATACTCTTCCAAAACACATTCCTTAAATAATAAGACTTGAAAATCAAAATTACTCTTTGATCCATGGGCTTAAGAATGGATGGTGGGTTAGCAGATATGAAAACATTAATCTCACTGTGCTTCATCGTCAGAGAGAACTCTTGGGTGACCAAGTGCATTGTCAATGAGCAGAAGTATTTTGAAAGGAATCTTTTCTCTGAGCAGTAGGTCTCAACAGTGGGCTTAAAATACTCAGTAAGGTGTGTTGTCAACACAAGTGCTGTCGTCCAGGCTTTGATGTTCCATTTATGGAACACAGAGTACATTTAGCATAATTCTTACATTTCCCAGGGTTTTTAGAATGGTAAAGGGGCCCTGGCTTCAGCTTAAAGTCAGCAGCCACATTGGCTTCTAATAAGAGAGTCAGCTTGTCCTTTGAAGATCTGAAACCTGACTTCTCCTCTCAAGTCCCACACGGCACCTTCTTCCCACCTAAGGCTGTGAACATATGTAGTCACTAGGAAAATGGAAATTAAAAACACAGTAGCATTTCAAAATATATTTATTATATGGTTAAAAAAAAAGACTGACGATAGTATGATCAAGGTATGTGTAGCAACTGGAACTTTCCTACACTGCGGATGGGAATATAAAATGGCACCAACATTTTGCAAAATAGCTTTTCAGTTTCTTAATAACAAACATACATGTACCCAACAACTCAGCAATTCTACTCTTAGGTATTGACTCCCAAATTGAAAACGTTTGTCCCTACAGATTCACCAAAAAACTGAAAGCTGTTCTATTCATTAAACCCCAAATGAACACAATTCAGATGTCTATCTGCCAGAGCAGTGATGCCTAAATGAATGAACTACTGATGCACACACGACAACATGAATGAATCTCAAAAAATTAGGCTGAAAAAGAAAGGTAGGAAGAAAAAAAGTCCATACTGTGAGGTTACATTTATTTGTTAGAAAAAACTCATCTATCATGATAGCAGATCATCGTTGCAGAGGCTGGAGGGTGGGGAATATTTTCTGGAAAGGGACGCAGGAGAACTTGTCGGCTTGTTGGATGTTCTGTATCTTCTTTGTGGTGGTAGCTCCACAGGTATATATGCTTGTCAAAGTTCATTCCAGTGCACACTGAAATGGATGCTTTCTATCATGTGTCAATTCTAACTCAATAAAGGTTATTAAACAAGTTAGTCATCAGCTTTATAAAACTCGTAATATACAAACATAAGGACAGACTATTTCTGCTACTATCATACCTCCATACTAAAAAATTGGAAAGATTTACATTCAAATAGAGAGAGGTTATAGTCTCTATTTTGGTCCTCTTTTTCTGTCATTATGAGCATTTTTTTGATGCACTAATATTGTCTTCTGGTTTGTCTTGTCTACGTCTTAAGCTGGACAGTTTCTTTCTATCAGCATAGCAAAGGACAATGAAGCCAGCCACATAGACTTCATTAATTCATAGCTATTTTAGCTTGTAATTGTCACTAAGAAAAAAGTAACAATATGGGAACCTCAGGAGATGCAATTTTCCTCCACTCTGACACATGCTGTCCATGATGATAAGGTCAAAGAATCACAGAAGTGTGGCTAAGAATCCATCTTTAGCTTAATTTGGGGAAGACTTCAGTGATTTAAAAGAAATATGGTCATTCTAATAACCTTTATTTTTTTCCTTGTAAATGACCTTGTTATTTATGTAACCATTTCAATAATTACTTCTCTTTCATCCAAATGAAGGCCACGGATATGTGACCAAGAATGCTTGTGCAATCGGTATGTTACGGGATTCATGTGGCTGCATGTGAGCTTCCTCAAGTATTAGGTATTTATTTTAGCCATTTATACAATCTCTTCTTCTAGCCTTTAATATCTTACTAGAATTTGTTCTTCATTTGACCTAGTCTGTATTTCTTTTGTTGCTATTTGAAATAATTTTCTTACATGCCGGACAAACTGGGGATGGAGAACAGCTGGTCAACATCCTCCAATTAACATTGTCATGTTTAAAGACTCATGGTCAGTCACTTCCCAGTCGTGCTTTCTCCAGACCAAATAGTCGTAATTCCTTTAATCTTTAATCATGCGTCCAATTGCCTAGGACTTTTCTTAAGTCCTAACAACTCTATATGAGATAGTTCCAACCAACCATGTGTTTAGATCAGAGATTTCAATTCCCCACTAAGTTTGATTAGAACCAGTTTCTCCAGGACATTCAAATATATTTTCCATGCCTCATGACCTAAGATAAATTCTTCTGAAGTGTACAGTCACGCACCCAGCTGTTCCTCTTTTTATTATCTAGATTCTCGCCAGTTAATGACTTAAACAAAACTCTGCCTATTATGTGTTGTCTATGTGAACATCCGTTAGTGCGGATGGACTAACCAACTCTAAATCAAACTTTAACCAGAAAAGCATTTCTTATACTAATATGATTAGGTGAAGAAATAATCTTTGAAAATATATTAAGAAAAGCACTTTTCTTTTAGGAATAAAATTTTCTTCTTGACAAATTTCAGTAATATCCTTAATGGAAATGAGTGTCTTTCAAAACACAAGATCAAATCATCATTACCTAAAGTAAATTACTGTGCTAGTGAAATAAGAGAGTAAGGAAGAATTTGCAAAAATGATACATGTTCTATGTAATGTGCTCTTCTACAAGAAAATTCTCTAGGTTCTACTGAATAAAGCAGAGGTCATACTGAGATGAATGAAAACCAGGAGCCCGAGGACAAGGCTGACTCTCTCAAGCCTTGATAAACTCAACCTCAGGATGGGGCAGAGGGCTCTTCAGAAATCCTCTTCTCTCTGCACAAAGAACTTCTCCTTTAAGAAAGTCTTTTCTTTTCTTTTTTACATTTTCAGTACTAAGTACATGAGCATTAATTGGGAGAATGGAGACATCTGTACTTGAACAACAATAAAAAAAAGAAAAGAAAAAATTCATTTTGCTACCTGACAAGTCAGGTTCTAATAAATACAAGCTGCTATTTTAATAACAATCAGAACAAAATGATTCTTACTAATATAAAGTTTTAGAATGTAATTAGAGCCAGTAACCAGACCAGTCATTCTGTTTTACAAACTCTGATACGGAACAAACACCAACAAGCAGACATTGAAGCAGCTGTACATCTAGAAAAAAATATCAAAAACATTTCAGCTAAAATAAGCGCTTAGAATACTAATTTCATGACCCACATGGCATACATGTTTTGTGATGTTTAGCTTCTAATAATTGAAACCAATCTCCAAACAACTAAAACAATTCCTAGGATTTTAGACATCCTACACATTGTGGAGGGAAATTATGTAACTGACTCAATGAAGCCTTTTTCTTGTATTTCAGTAAAAGTCAGTGGCACCAGTCCTTAGAGTAAAAGTTAGTGTGAACAATCAATTGCCATAATTTTGCTGCTTCAGAGGATATTTTCCTCTTTATTTTTATAACAGAATAGAATTTTACCTGTTTGTAGCTTAGCTATGTGGAAGCCTTAAGTATTTTAAGTAAAATTTCATCCTGCTCTTGTCTACCAAACTTCATAGGAGACCCCATCCAACAAAAAGCCATTATTGTTGCCTTTCTATTTGAAAAGTTTAAACAATAGAAACAATAAAGATATCACTGAAACAAACACTCATGAATTCTTGAGCAAGGACTTTTACAATGCTCACACTTTTTCCTTCAGTGATAGTTATGATGAACACTGGCCTGAGGGAGACTTACTTTTGCTCCCTTTGCCAGCCCCTTCCTTTTCTCGCTGCTCAGAAGCAGCCACTGATTAACTTGGTAGCTATCCTTCCACTTCTGCTGTTATGTTTTCGGTGTTTTTTATTCATGGGAATTTTTTAAAAAGCATTTTATTAGTTCACTGGAATTGTGTTGAAAACTATTTTAATTTATATTTATTTGGATGAAATGACATCATTATTATATTAAGTCTTCTAATCCATGAACAATATTTCCCCTGTTTTTATTCAATTTTCATTTTATGCCCTTCAATAATTTCCTTCGTAATGTTTTGTAAATCTTTTGTTAGTCAGTCATAGTAGCTTTAGATGTCATCACTAACGTAGGATTATATTTTGCTACATTTTCTAGATATGTTAAAATTAATGAATAATAGTGATTTTTGTATGTTTGTATTGTTTCAGCAGCCTTGTAAAAGTCTTTCCTCATTTTTAGATTCTCTGAAGTTATCATCTGAAAACGATGGCATTTTACTTTATTGTTTATAATTCTTGAAGCTCTTACTTTTTTTTCCTCATGGAAAATCATTATTCCGATTTCTGTCCCTCTAGATTAATTTTACCTATTTTTCTAATAGTTTTGCCTATTCTTCAGCGCCTATTCTTTGTGTAAATGGTAACACACTATTTGTTTGTTTGTGCCTGGCTGCCTTCACTGAACGTATGTCTTAGATAATTCATCTGTTTTGTTGCAGGCAGTGAAAATGGTAAATTTTAAAATCTGTACTCCTAGTGACTGATATCGGGCTGCTTCCAAGGTTTTGCTACTCTTCAGTCATTTTGTTGACACATATTTTCATTTCTTTGGGGTAAATATCTAGATTTGTATCTACTAATGTATCTACAATATAAAAAATATACTTATAATACATTGTTATTGATTTTGCTTAAGTCAAGCATCTTTCAAAGAAATTATGAAAATTGAAAAGATGTATATATATTTTAATATCTATATCTTTTGTCCATTTCAGCACACTTTAATCCTTCATATAGATTCAAATTTCAGCAGGTATCATTTCTCTTCAGCTTGAAGAACTTTCTTTAATATTTCTTGAAAATAGTTGTCCTAATAGCAAATTTTCTCAGTTTATCTCAAAAAGTCTTTATTTCACCTTCAATTTTCAAGAATATTTTGTGAGACATAGAATCAGAGATATAGAAACATGGAGCAGACTGACCGCTGTAAGAGTTGGGGGGGGACCTGGTTGACAGAAGATGAAGAGACACACACGCATGATCCATGAACATGGGCAGTGGTGTGGAAATTGACCTTGGGAAATGGGAAGTGGGCTCAGTGGAGGGGAGCAAAAGGAGAATAACTGGGACAACTGTAATAGCATAAACAATAAAATATTTGAAAGGAAAAAATATTTTGTGCTGAATGCAGAATTACAGATTAACTTCTTTTTCTTTTAGCACTTTAAAAATATTCTATTGTGTTTTTTCTATCAAGGAGTGAGCCATATTTATTGTGACTGATCTGGTGTCATATATATTTTTTATTGCTTTTAGGAGTTTTTAAATATATTTATTGTGATTGATCTGGTGTCATATATATTTTTTATTGCTTTTGGGAGTTTTTAAATATATTTTTGGTTTTTACAGTTTAATTATGGTGTGCCTCAGTTTGATTTTTTATTAATTTATGCTTCTTGAGATTTGCTGAGCTTCTTGGATTTGAGAGTTTAACTTTATTGCAGATTTTTAGCTATTATATTTTCAAATACTCTGTGATCCTTTCCCTTTTTTCTGTACTTTGGAATTTTGAATAGAACATATTATAGATTACTTGATATTGTCCCATCGGTCACTGATGTTCTCTTCAGTTTTTGTCAGTAATTTTCTTTCCTCTTGGCTGGCTTTCTTCTTTCTTTCTCTCTCTCTTTCTCTCTCTCTTTCTCTCTCTCTCTCTCTCTTTCTCTCTTTCTCTCTTTCTTTCTTTCTTTCTTTCTTTCTTTCTTTCTTTCTTTCTTTCTTTCTTTCTTTCTTTCTTTCTTTCTTTCTTTCTTTCTTTCTATTTATTTCTCACTCTAGGATATGTTTTTATTGACTTTAGGGAGAGAGAGAGGAGGGGGTTGCAAAAGAGAGACAGACAGAGAAACATCTATCAGGTGTCTCCTGTTTGCGCCCCAGCTGGGGACTGAATCACAGCCCAGGCACGTGCCCCGCCTGCGAACCTGACCTGCAACCTTTTGGTGCACAGCACAACTCTCCAGCCAACTGAGCCTCCTGGCCAGGGCTCCTCTGGGCTTTATTTTGAGTAATTTCTATTAACCTGTGTTCAAGTCATTGATACTTTGTTACACAATTTTAATTTTAATATTAATCACAGTTGATGTATGTTGACTTCATATATTATACTTGTTCCGTTCTAAAATCTTTTGGTTCTTTTTCATAGTTTCCATGTCTTTGTTGAAATTTTTCCCATGTTCGCCTATTTTTTTTCCCCCAAATAACCTTGAACATTGTCATAATAGCTGTATTAAAGTCTCTGGGTGCTACTTCCGCTTTTTTCTGTCATCTGGTGCCCATCTTCTGTTGCTTTTATTTTCTTGGGTGTGGACTCTATTTTATTGTTTCTTCATATGTCTCAGGATCATTTTTTCTACAAACTAAATCTCCCTTAGTTGAAAATCATTTCTCAATTATGTCTCGCAAGTGGACACCCTATCTCTGTTTTTATCATAGTTATCATACTTCATAAAAAAAACTGTATTTTCTGCATTATCTTGCCTCGTCTTTCATTGTAAAAGCTAACTCTGACGTTACCATTCCAATGAGTATCTCTCCTCCTTAGGCTTTCTGTTTTCATAAGAGCACCGTTACCTTTCTGGCACCTATTCTTTAACCCTTGGAGTCATCTCTGATTCCCTTGCTTCTCGCCATCGCTTGGTTGCCAGATTCTCATACGTAATTTCTCCTAAAACTGTCTGTCCCTCCCCATTTCTCAATTGGTTTTTCTCCTGAAATATTCCCTGAAATTTTAAACTTTTTTTCTACTTTGAATCAGTTTTATTCATGGTACTCATTCTTTCTTAGTGAAATGCAGCCCTACTCACCCTGTTTACATGCTTAAGAA
>VMDR010019844.1:0-18006 GCA_007922815.1 Macrotus californicus | reverse complement strand
GAAGTCACAGCAACTCTACCTAATACATAAAAACAAATGCAAGGAGGCTGCCAAGATGAGGAGACAAAGATATGTGACTCAAATAAAAGAAGAGACCAAAAGTCCAGAAAAAGAACTAAATAAAATGGAGATAAGCAATCTATCAGATGCAGAGTTCAAAACACTGGTTAAAAAGATGCTCAAGGAACTTAGTGAGGACCCCAACAGCATAATAAAGATCCAGGACACACTAATTGAAATGAACAATAATATTAAGGGAAATAACAATGGAGGGGATGAAACTGAGAATCAGATCAGTGGTTTGGAACATAAGGAAGCAAAAAACAACCAATGAAAGCCACAAGAAGAAAAAAGAGTCCCAAATAACGAGGCTAGTGTGAGCAGTCTCTGGGCCAACTTCAAGTGTTCCAACATTTGCATCATAGGGGTACCAGAAGGAGAAGAGAAAGAGAAAGAAATTGAAAATCTATTTGAAAAAATAATAAAAGAAAACTTCCCTAATTTGATGAAGGAAATAGACGTGCAAGTCCAGGAAGCTCAGAGAGTCCCAGACAAGATGGATGCAAAGAGGCCCACTCCAAGACACATCATAATTAAAATGCCAAAAGTTAAAGATAAAGAGAGAATCTTAAAAGCAGCAACAGAAAAGCAATTACTTTGCTACAGGGGAGTTCCCATAAGACTGTCAACTGGTTTCTCAAAAGATTACTCTGCCCAGCAAAGCTATCATTTAGAACTGAAGGGCAGATAAAGAGTTTCCCAGACAAGAAAAAACTAAAGGAGTTCATCATCACGAAACCATTATTATATGAAATATTAAAGGGGCTTATTTCAGAAAAAGAAGATCAAGTCTGTGAACAATAAAATGGCAATAAATACATATCTATGAACAATTGAATCTAAAGAACAAAGTAAACAAGCAAGAAGAACAGAGAAAGAATTGTGGATATGGAGAGCATTTTGGTGTTTGCCAGATGGGAGGTGGGTGTGGGAGAAAAGGTGAAGAAGTGAGGGGATCACGAAGTACAAATAGGTAGTTACAGAATAGCCATGGGAATGTAAAGTACAGTATAGGAAATGGAGTAGCCACAGAACTTACACACATGACCCATGGACATGAACAATGGTGTGGGGACTGCCTGAGGGAGTGGGGGGTACTGAGTAGAGGGTGCAAAGGAGGGAAAATCAGAACAACTGTAGTCACATAATCAGTAGAATATAATTAAGAAAACAAAACATAAAAGGATACATTTTATGATATATGAATTGCATGTCAATGAAAAATATTCAAAGTCTCCTTAAAAAATAAATTTGGCTTTATTAAAAGGTAAGTCAGAAAGATTTACTGTTTGCATAGTGCCATCTCTCTATAAAAAATGGACTATACTTCCATATTCTATGGAATAATAGGCTTACTTTTTGTTGTTCTGTTTTGTTAGTGCTCCTATATTCCTCCCTGTAAGAGAGAAAATCAGAAGAACTTGGAAAGTGTCATGAATTGGCAACAGTACTGGAAAGATGAGATTGGTTCCCAGCCATTTACTTGCTATTTTAATCAATTCCAAAGGTAAGCCAGTCTTTACACGAACTTATTCAAATTGTTTGTAGTCTTTGTAGTTTTACATTGTGTAGTATTACATTAATGAATCATAGATGGTGCTTGCTTGAAAAATATACAAGGTGGGGATTTCTTTCCAGCATCTAGTTGGGAAGCCCCATCTTACTCTATAGGATGGAAGGCATATAAAGAATCTGCAGGCAGAAAAAGAGAGAGAGAGAACTTCTGTCGTAGATCTTACCCTCTGGATACACTAAGAAAGTGCCTTGAGGTAGGATCATTGTATACTAGCAGTGTTCCCTGCTAATTACAGATTAATTAACATAAGGTGAATAACTTTAAGGTTCAAGTTTGTCAGAGCATTTTTGACTGCATCAAATATCATCTTTCCATTTCCTTTCTTTTCTGATGAAGTATGAATAAAATGAGTTCATAGCATTAAAACTTTGACTTAGAAATCAAGCTATGCCATATAGTAATTGCTCCTTGGACTAGAACACTTCAGTACCCATCCAGGTTAATCATGGTAATTTATTCACCAAGCTTTTGAGTATTCGTATCACCTTGCTGTGCATCTCCATCTGGATGGTGTACATTTATGTCAAACTTTCTTTTCCTCCAATGATCCCTCTCTTAGAAAATAGAACTATCTTCCACTCATTTACCTAGACTTAGAAACCTTTTGAGTAATTCTTAATTGACTTCTATTTTTTATACTCTGTAACCTGTGTTCACTGCTGATTGTACCTCTGTGATCACTGTTCTGTGCCTGCCCTGTGCCCCTGTCTTAGTTTGGATTTACATCATTTCTCAGCTGCATTAATGCACTAGTGTCCAACAAGTCCTTCCATCTGCACCCTGGCCCCGCTGCAAACCACTCTGCATGCTGCTGTCAAGGTAACCTTTCTCAAACCTCAGACTAATCAGGTTGTTCCTTCTGGTTTTTGAGTAAAGTCCAAATATCTTGGCTGGGCCTATGTAGCAGGTACCTGTTGCTGTGTAACAAAGCACCCTAAATTTAACAGCTTACTACAACAATGATTTGTTATTTCTTACAATTTTGTGGGTTGGCCAGGAGGTTCATTTGTTGGTCTCTCCTGGGCTCATGAGCAGTCAGATGCTGGCTGGGATAGCTGCATGGCCCATAAGGCCCTCTTCTCTCACGTGCCCAGCACTTGGTGCTGGCTCAGATGAAGCACCTCAGTTCTTCTTCACCTGACCTCTCATCTTCTAGTAGGCTAGATGACCTTCCTGTAATATGGTAGCTTCATATATATTATGTGAGATATATCTGTACATTTATATTAGATACATATACCTAATATTTGTATATTTTGTATGTCTATTAGATACATATATACCTACTATTTGTATACCTAGTATTATAATATTAATATGTTATAAATGTATCTAATAAACCAAGGCTTGACAGTGTATGGTACTTAGGTATATGGGTTATATAATAAGGACTGGTGACTTTGTAAACTGGAAAATAGCTTGGGCTTAGATTTCTACAAGGTCATAAATGCCATACTAAGGACATCATCTTTGCCATCTGGACAATGAAAATTTGTAAAAAGTTGTGTTTTCTTTAAACCAAAGACTGACATTAACTAGACCTCGGATTTAAAAAGTAACTGGTGTGAGAGCTGAATGTGTAGTGGAAAGGAAGTATGCATGGAAGGCAGGGAGCTCTAGCCCAGTGGTGGGGGAAGTAAGGAGAGTACCAAGTGAAAAAAAAATAACATATTTGAGTGGCTATGATGTGCCAATCATTGCAAATAACATTTTGGTTAGAACACTAAATTTCTTACAGTTATGCAAAGTACTAACCTCATTTAACAGATGTGGAAACTGAGTCCCAAAGAAGTTAAAGAACTTGTCCAGTGCACATAGCTATTAAGTGAAAAAAGTGGAACTTAGTCTGATTCCCGAAGCCCCTCTATTAACCACCTGCTGGTCTTGATAAAGCATTTTGAGAGCCTAAGCAAGAGCAGTGGAAGTGGAGGGATCTAATAGGGCGTGTGCCAGCAAGACATTTTCGAGTTACAGTCAGCAGACCTGGATGAGAGTGTAAGAGGTGAGGAAAAGGAAGGTGTCCAGTCTGACTGAGTGTGGGAAAAAGACGGCCCAGCTCTGACTATGCCCAACTTGAAGGACTCATAAGATAGCCAGAAGATGCTTGAAAGAGTTAGAAATACAGACTTTTAGTTCAGGAGCAAGAGATCAGGACTAGTGTTAATGCAGATCTGGGAATCATTGGCACGCAAGCTATAGTTGAAGCACAGAAAAAGAACACACACTGGAAACACAGAGAGAAGAGAAACGTGACGGCGTCTGGAGAGCATCCACATTTAGTTACAGGGGAGGGGGTGGAGAAAGTGGTCAGATGGTGACGGGCAAGTCCAAACAGAATACTGTCTTGGAAAAATGTAAGGTTTTTTTTTTTTATTCAGTTACAGTTGTCCTGCTTTTTTCCCCATTGCTCACCCCTACCCTGTAGCCCCCTCCTCCCGTAATCAGTCCCCCCCACATTGTCCATGCCCATGAGTCCTCTGTTCGTGTTCCTTTGCTTGCCCCTTCCTCTTTTAAGGAGAAAGGGGGGCAATCCAGGACTCACGAGCAGCCACAACTAGAAGTCTGGTGGCGGTCGTGGTGAAAGCAGCTCACGTGCAGTCCTAGGACACAGGGTTAGAAATCGTTTTACATTTTTCTCAGGTGAGAATGTGAAGGCGTAAGTGCAGAGTACTCTCTCAAGAAGCTTTCCATGGCCAGAAAAAAGAGCGTGGGGAGGAGGTGAGTAATGAGAGGCAAGGAGGAATGGATACAGAGAAGTGAGCCTGCCACAGACTAAAACTGCTGGGAATGAGAGAAACATTGAATATAGGTGGTAAACAAGGCAAAAATGGAACGCACCCTGAAAACAATGAGATAGGATGAAATGAAAAGATTAAGAAATAGGGGTATTTTCTTCTGTGAGGCAGGAGCTGACTGACAGATTAGGCCCCCGCAGTCAGGAGGACAGTTGGCTATCGAACCCACGACTGCCCAAGTTGGGCGATCCCTATGCTTCCAGCCCGTGACCAGGGACTGGTTTCAGGATGCAGGTGAACTTGCCTTTTTAGTTGGAAGCAAACAGGGTGCCCCCCTGCCATGGGCTTTCCTGACTAACTAGGCTTGGTCTTCTTTTTATTTTTTTACTTTAAGATGTTATTTATTTATCTTTAGAGATAGGGGAAGGGAGGGAAAAAGAGAGGGAGAGAAACGTCTCTGCGAGAGATGTCAATTGGTTGCCTCTCGTGCACCCCCAATCGGGGGCCCGACCTGCAACCCAGGCATGTGCCCCGACTGGGAATCGAAGCAGCGACCTTTTGCTTTGCAGGACATTGCCCAACTGAGCCACATGGGTCAGGGCTGGTCTTGGTCTTCTTAATAAACTTCCCTTCCCTCCCACTCAGGTGCCCATTTCTCCAAAGGCTGCCTCCCCCAGACAGGGTTGCCTCCTAGGAGGGCACAGAGTCTGAATATCCTCAGTACCCAATCAAGGACTGTTCCTCCAGAATAGTGAGAACTATCTGAAAAGCGCTAACCCTTCATTCTACGCCAGCTGCGTTAAGTTTGGTAACAGTAAAGTTAAGCCCATCATACCTCCCTCAGAATGGATACTCATTCCCTCCCTACCCATCACCTCACTGTCTCATCCCCAAACTGTCGGGGTGTAGATAGACTGGGGGTGGTCTGTCACAACCCAGCAGCTCTCGAGACATGGTTTGAAGTGACTCCAGGAAAACAGACGGTGGGAGTTTGGCTCCTTCACCCTGACATATGCAGGAGGAACCGAGAGTGCCGGTTGGAGGTGTGGGAAATGGCAGCTCCCTGGTGCCATCTTCTCTCCGTACACTTTTTACTACTGCTAAATTGCTAAATGTGAGACCAAGATAGAATTACTGTCGAGACTCCCAGATGCTCTCAGTAAGATGAACTTTATATTTGAAGTAACCTTTAGATTTCACTCACATGCAGGAAATTAGGGAGAATAGTTGTCAGGTAGTTTTCATTTTCAAGAAAAGGATGTTGTTTGAAAAGTTGAAGACAGATATTGGAGTCTTAGCATTCCACTGTTTAAGCCTCATTTAGGAGAGCCCCCTCAGGAGTAGAAGCTGCAGTGGCCAGAGCAGCCACCAGCAGCCGTGCCTGCCATGAGAGGCCAGTCCCCACGAGGCCACCCCGCTGCTGCACCCAGGGAGGCCACAAGGGCTTGGTGGGGCCCGGCGCTGGCTGCTTCCATTCCTGGCTTTCTCGAATAACCTTTCAGCTCTTTGTCTCCTTCCCTCTTGGGCTCTCAATCTTCTTAATGTGCAGATTTATATTTTACACACTTTCACATAGGTGAAGTCACACTTATCCTCCCTCTACCATTTTTATTTTTTGTCTTTTATCCTTTCCCAGGCTTTTTTTCTCAGCAAAACCCGAATTATACTCCATTACTGAGTATGTTTTGAAATCTTCATTCCAGTGCTGGAAAACTTCTCTGTAGCCTGTCTTCTCATACAATTCTCCTCTTCGTCTTTGCCTTAAATGCTTCCCCTTGAAGAGCAGATGTCCCTGGAAAATAGTTACTCTTCAGTTCCTTTTGGGTCTAAGGACCAGGAGGAGTGAGCAGTCTTCATTTTTTGAACTTTTCCCCTAATAAGGAGTATAGTGTTTTTCTATATAGATTTACTTAAAAAAAAAAAAAAAGATTTTATTTATTTATTTTTGGAGAGAGGGGAAGGGAGAAAGAAGGAGAAGGAGAGAAACACCAATGTGTGGTTGCCTCTTGCACGCCCCCTACTGGGGACCTGGCCTACAACCCAGGCATGTGGCCCGACCGGAATCGTACAGGCAACGTTTTGGTTCAAAGGCTGGTACTCAATTCACTGATCCATACCAGCCAGGGCGAGATTTACTTTTTAAGCTTTATTTTATCCTTCTGAGTTCTCAGAATGCCCAGAGCAGGCACACACATTCTCTAAAGGCACAAACCCAGCCACACCACCAGTGAAGTCTTGAATTCAACCCTGAGTTCAGGTTCTTACTATTTATTTCTCATCCAGGTTGTTGAAGTGATCTTCAACTTGTCTTTCACTTTTGATCTTTCTCATGTCTGTCACCCACACTATACTAGAT
The DNA here is from genome assembly GCA_007922815.1 of Macrotus californicus. Classification (NCBI taxonomy): domain Eukaryota; kingdom Metazoa; phylum Chordata; class Mammalia; order Chiroptera; family Phyllostomidae; genus Macrotus; species Macrotus californicus. Next base: position 11,279 of record VMDR010019844.1, on the reverse strand, counting down.
TTTGTTTTGCTTTATTTAGGCCTCTCTTTGATTTTGACACAATCCTGATTAAATTTTTCTACCTTCTTATCACCCATAGGATAAAGAGCATGCCTTTCTGATTCTAGCTTCAACTTCTGCTATTTCAGTATGTGCCAGTCATGGGGAGACAAACAAACAAACAAAACGGCAGGGGGAAAAAAAAAAACAGACACCATCCTCGCCTTCACGGAGCTTAGCCTCTCATCGCACCATTCAATAGAGAATTACAATGCAGCGTAAATGCTGTGGAGGAAAAACTGAGGATACAACTCTGAGATATTAAACAATGTGGGGGATTTCAGAGGCCTGTCTGAGTAAATTATAGTTAGGTAGAGACCAGAGGATGCTCAAGAGAGGTAAAAAGTGAGGGGAAGAGTATTTCAGAATGAGGCAACACCATGCGCAAAGGCTCTGAGCCTGCTGGATCTGAGGACCTGAAAGGCCCGTGGGGCTGGACAGTGTTGCCACTGGGGAGAGTAGGCGGGGCTTAGATTTCTTGTAAATGCAGTCAGCAGCCAATGATAGGTCTAAAGTAGAGAGGTGGTGACATCTGATTTAAATGTTTAAACTTTTGCTCTGCTTGTTCCAGTGGCTTCAGATTACTGCCTGTTCCTCATGCTCACTGATGCCTTTGCTCCTGTCCCACTCCTCTTCCCTCACCTGGGGACACCTTAGCCTTTTTCCCCGCCTAGGAATTAGCATACCACAGTGGTGATAGAAGGAATCCTGGAACCAGCCAGTCTGCTGTGCGTATGGTCTTGGGAACATTACTTTAACCCGTCTGTGCCTCAGTTCTTTCTCTGGAGAAGGGAAAAATAATAAGAGTATTGTGAGGTTATCGGTGAGACAGTGTGTGCCTAACCCACGGTAATTTCCATAAAACTGTTTGCTATTATTTTATTACTGTTAATAAGATTTGCCTCAAATGTTGCTGTGTAACCTTCTCTCGCCTTTTCAGGTAAAATTGATTACTTCCTCTTCTGTGCTCCCACACTTCGATGGTTGCTTTTAACCTCTGGGTGGCTGAACACGCACCTTTCTCCTCTTCTAGATTATGAACTCCCTGAGGGCAGCCATGTGGCCTCAGGTATAAGGGCTTGCGTTTCTCCTGTAGCTCCGATTACCTCCGTGACCTTGGGCACCTTGTGCGACTTCTTGATTTGATTTCATCTGTAAAATGAAGGTCCTATTATCTGTCTTCAGGGGTTTTGGGGGGGAAGGATCACACCTGTATAGCAGTGAGTACTCAGCAAACGTATGCATGTTTCTTTCCTTGTTCTCTAAATTTCTAACAACTACGGCAGAAATAACTAATCAGTGAATAGCCGGGTTATTCACTGATTGGAGGCTGAGTGAGTTATTGAATTAATAAAAAATAGGGATTTCATTAATGAGCGAAGCAGTAGAACACAGACAAAAATAACGAAAAGGAAGAGATTCTATTGATAAATATGTTGTACTGCTGATACTGAGCAGATATGTCCTAATTTTTAAGTTCATTCAAATTATGTTCGTCCCGAAGTGTATTTTTTTAAAATTAAATTTACCCGTAGCAGTTTGGAAAAAGACGAACATGATGGCCTGAGCTAAAATTAGAATTGAGTGCAGAACACAATTTGAATGCTGTTAAAATAAAAGATTATAAGCAATCAATTAGAAAAGGATTACTCACGTAGGGCTTAGTTTTCTTATCTGTAAAATTTGATAGACCGATTAAATGATCTCTAAGATAAGATTCCTTTACCCACTCAAGTTTTGTGGGTTTGTGAGTCTCTGATTCTGAAGGCTTGTGCAATTACAACAGCTTAAGATACTAGATAAAATCCTTATGGTGGAAGAGAAAGAAAATCAGCAAGGAACTCAGTGGTTTACAATCTGCAGCCATTTAACAGAGAGGCAGACAGTCCTCCTACCTCAGCAGCTGGAGTTTCACAATGATGACACTGAGTCATCAAAAAAGGTTAAATTTGGTTCAATACACTCTCCTTAAAAGGCAAGGAAATGTGTAATGCATTTTTAGAAAGATTTTTATCAATAATATTGTAACATTTTATTAGCTTTCGTTCCATTTAAAATGTCAGACTTCAGTTATTTGGAAAGTTCACTTATGTAATTATCTATATCCTCTCTTTGAAATAAACAGTCTCAGCTTAGGGGCTGCAGAGTTCTTCCTGCTGCAAAATAGCTCATCACTCTCCTATCATGGTGTTACCTTTTTTGTTGTCCTAGATTTCACCCATAAAATTATAACCATTTCGGTCATTTCCTCTTTCGTTTATTCAACAAGCATTAATTAATCACCTGCTATGGCTCAGACAGCAGTGGCCAAAGATAATAAGACTTTGTCTTTAAGGAACTCACTGCCCAGTGTGGAAGACAAGCGTGTAAATAAGTAATCGGGGTGCAGTATCTGAAGTGCCAGAGTGGTACACAGACACACACACAAAGAATGTAGTACCTGGACCTACTTGGATGGAGATTGGTGGTGGAAAAAGAATAGCCTTTCCAGAGGGAAAAGTGTAAGTTGAATTTTAAAGAATGGGTAGGAATTTTTCCCATAAACTCAGAGATGGATGGGAATTTCAAGGAAAATAAGAGCATGGCCCTGACGGGTGTGGCTCAGCTGGTTGGGCATTGTCCCGCAAAGCAAAAGGTCATCAGTTGGGTTCCTGGTCGGGACACCTGCCTAGGGTGTGGGCCTGGTCCCGGCCGGGGTGCGTGTGAGAGGCAACCGATCGATGTTTCTCTCCCTCTTGTCCTCCCTCTCTGCCCTCTCCCTGAAAAAATAAATAAATAAAATATTGTTTTAAAAGAAAAAATAACAGTATGTACAAAGATATTGAGATTAGAACTCTTGTGGGCAGCTGGGAGAAAGCGAGAAGCTTCATGTGCTTGGCAAGTACATTTAGGGAAAGGTGGGTAGATGAACCTGAAGAGGCTGAGTCAGGCAGTATGTGCCTTCATGCCATGCTGTTGGTTTTAGACTTTATTCTCCGTGCAGTGAGGAGTGACAGTCACGTTTGGCTTTCAGAAAAACCAGCCTGGCAGGTGGACTAGAGAGAAGCCAGAGGTGAAGGTGAGGTGAGCACTGGAGATTATTGCACCAGTCTAGGCAAAGGGTGAGAAGAGCTTGGACCAAGGCGGAATTAGTGAGGGAGGAAAGGAGGGTGTGAACATGAGACATTAGGGAAGTGGGGTCCACCGACTTAGAGATTCCCACAATGCATGAGGGTAGAGAAGATGGAACTGGGTCTTCTGGCTTCCTGTTTTGGGTGACTGCACTGGAGACAACATGAACTGGGAGGAGGGGGGAGGGCGGGCAGGAGCACGGTTTCTGGGAAAGCGTTTGCTTTCTGATTTAAGTCCCACCACCTTCAGTTTCCAGTACCTTTATCCTGGTACAAAAGTGGATCGATGTGGCTTGTTGCCGGAAATGCAAGTGCATTTGAGGTGATAAGCATAAGGATGAACATCCACACGGTTTAGCAGAGCAGAGCAAAAAGATAGAAGGAGCCAGCTTCCTGGCACCAGCGTTGAGTAGCTGCCCCTGGCCTGCCTGCCTACCTGTGGATTTCTTATTGTGCGAGGCAGACACCACTCACATTCCTCTGGATACAGTTATAACCAATACGATGAAAAAAAATGGCCCGTTGTAATTGATTTTTGCAGTGTCTTTGCTTTCATTTTTTCTTATGAAACCCTAGCAACAAATTTATTTTAATATATTTATATATTGAATTTACTTGTTCCATTGGCATCTAAGTTTTTCTTTCAGTTTTTATAGAACAAATTATGAAAAAACCACAACTTGTCTTTACCTCTTAGGATACAAGTGGGAAAAGTGTGCGTATAAAGATGGGAACTGCCCTGGCTGGTGTGGCTCAGTGGATTGAGTGCTGGCCTGCAGACCAGGGGGGTTGCTAGTTCGATTCCTAGTCAGGGCACATGCCTGGACTGCAGGCCGGGTCCCTGGTGGGGGGGCGCACCGCAGACAACCACACATTGATGTTTCTCTCCCTTTCTTTCTCCCTTCCTTCCCCTCTCTAAAAATAAATTAAAAAAAAAAAGATAGGAACTGATATTTTGAATAAATTCCATAAGGAAATTTTATTGACTTTTAAATGAATTAATAGATAGTAGATTTGATATTTGGTAAAAATTTAATGTTTAATAGAGCTTTTGACTTTTGTTTTCTATTTACTCTGAAAAATATTTCTTACAATCTCTCATTAAAGGAGAGACTGGTTCTGTAGTTATTTTCGAAAGGAACATTATAGCGGCTTTCTCTTCAGACATTGAGTCTATACACATATACCTCGAGTCTTAAAATAACAAAAATGTGTATCTAGAATCTCACTCAGATTGAGTCTTTTCCATATACATTTGTGTCTGGTTCCCTATTTAGAGAGATTACATCAGAACTGAAGGCTCTCTTTGGTCTCAAACTCTGTACTTTAAAAAACATGCAGCAATTGTGGCTTCTGCCTTGTGCTATGGAGTGTGCATGGAATCCATTCCAGGGTCCTTTTGAAGTCTAACATCCATACGTTCCACAAATGTTGTTAATATAAACTTACGGACCTGTTTTCTGATTATTACTGCGTGTTTTTATGCTTGCAAAATACAGCTTTTATCTTCGTGGCAATAAAGTAAAAAATTTGATGTTATTAATCACTTCTCGTTGAGGATAACCTATGCAGCCATCAGACAAAGCCCCAAGGGCATCTGGGGGGAAGCTGCAAGAACTGGTGGACAAGTAGGTCACAGAGTGCAGCGCTGCCAGATGATGGAATGCAGGGCAGGGCCGAGCATCAGGAGACTTCAGTTCTATCCATAGCTCTCTTCATGACTCAGTCTCTGACCTTGGGCTACTTACTCACTAGCTCTCGCCTCAGTTTCATCTTAGATGAAATGGGGCCGGGACCAGCACTTATTAGAGTGGATTGTGAACTTCCTCTTCTCACCGACTCTCACATCTGGGAGACACCTTCCAGTCATTTGCTCCAACCCAGAGTGAATCCCCTCCACAATGAGGAGTGTTTTTTCCATTCTTTAACAACTCTGGTGACAGTGGACGTCACCTCCCCCTGAAGAAGCCCATTCCATTTCCAAACATTCTTAGTTTTCAATGATTTGTCTTGGGAAGAGCTAAGACAGGTACGTTCATAGAGTTAGAAAGTCAGAAGTTAACAGGGACAGGTAGAGGGGGGAAATAGAAATGGGCGGTCCTGCTGAGTGGTTACAGGGTTTCTGTTGGGGGTGATTACAAAGTTTTGGAAATAGTATTGGTGATGGTGGCACAATATTGTGAATATAATTAACACCACTAAGATGTATACCTAAAATGGCTAACATGGCAGATTCAAAACTACATATATATTTTACCACAATAAAAAAATTTCATCTTGGTTAGCACTCTGGTCTCAATGTGAAGGTAGATCATATTATTCAAGTTCTACAGAACAGAAAACAGTCTTTAAGGTCTCATGTCCAGGGAGGAGGGTGAGGATCTGAACCCACGTCCTTGACCCTCAGACCATAGGTGTCCTGAGTCCACACTGCTGCCACTGTTGGGAATAGACTTGTTCTCACCGTTGGTGACACCCTTCTTCTTTCACTGTGTCTTAAGCTGGCCTGTGCAGGGAGGGGGAGGACATTTTTGCCACCAGTATTCAGTCTAGAGACTAAAACTCAGTTAATGAGACGTGGCATGGCATTAACTTTTTTGGCAGCCACAACATGCAGTTGATTCATACAGAGCTTGTAATTAATAAACTTACTCCCTCCACATCTGTTTCATACTTGCTACTCTTAAAGCATGTTCCTCTCCATTCCTAAATTTGTCTGAATGGTGTTCTAGATTTAGGTGCAGAAATTTACCATTTATCTATAGAGTAAATGCATCTTGTTGCTTTTTTACTGATTGTTCCATGCTCTTATGATTATTTTGAATCTTGATTGAGGCATGTATCATCTTTGTTATTTCTTCCATCAAAAAATGTTATCCTAATTGTAAATTGAACGGACTTCCATCCCCTTATTGAAGTTATTGATAAAAGTGCTGTAAAGGACTGGGTTGTATAGGTAGAGACCTGACTATTATTTCAGGTGACTTTTCTCTGGCCTTCCCCATAACCAACACCTTCATGTAAAAAAGGGTCTAAGTACTTTATATTTTGAATTGAATCTCATTGAATCTGCACAACGCCCCTACAAAGCATTATTGTTAGAATGCTCATTTTATACATGAGGGAGCGAGGCACAGAGACTTAAGCTGGAAAGTGGCAGAAACAGAACTCAAACCTCTGTGCTCCGCCTCCAGAGTCCACAGCCGCAAACATTGCGTTGCATTGCCACTGGCATCGGCCCAGATTCCAGCTGATCCTGGGAGAGGGTAACAGGAGAGACTCCGTTAAATCTCACCAGTCGGATTGCTACTAGATTTTTAAATGTACCGTTGGTGGCAAAATAATCTGAAATGCCGGGCCTAAACATGTGTCCCTTTGTATGTGCTGTATTTTCTCCCAAGAAACTTGGACTCCAAACCCCTGTTCTTTTCCTTCTGCTCAAAGGCAGTTCCTTTTGGTTTCCCCAGGCACACATAAGCACTCCTCTTGTATTACCTCTGCACTCCGTACAAATGTTCACTGCCTTTTTAAAAAAGATTTTCTGTATTTATTTTTAGAGAGAGGGGAAGGGAGGGAGAAGGAGAGGAAGAGAAACCTCAGTGTGTAAGAGATACATCGATTGGTTGCCTCTCGCACATCACTACTAGGGGACCCTGCCCGCAACCCAGGCATGTGCCCTCCCGGGAATTGAACCACTGACCTATCAGTTCGCAGGCAGGCACTCAGTCCACTAAGCCACACCAGCCAGGGTTCGATGCCTTTTGAAACTTATTTCAGCAAGCAACAAAGTTTTACAGAGCACCTAGAACCTGTGCCTGGCACTGTACTGGGTGACAGGAAGGCAGCTAGGAGCAGACAGTGTTTGTGTCCTCACGCCAACAGCTGGTGGGCCAGAGCCAAACAGCCCTGGCGCTGGCCACACTGCAGGTGTTCTGCACATGTGTTTGAAAGGCTGAGTGGAAGAGAATTGTGTACCAAGAACGTCTTTCTAAATTCTCAAATGTGAATCTGTAAACTGCTTTTTGTGCTTTGGGTTAAGAGAGGACTAATTTGGGGCCTCACGGCTGTTTACTCAGTGAAATTGTAGCATCCGCAGCCAATACCTGTGCATTTCGCTCAGCCGAGGTTAAATTGTGTTGTGGTAAAACCTGAAAGTCTCACCTCGGTAGCTCCTGAGAGTGAGAGTGTACTTCCTGACTACAGTTGGTCTGTCTTGGGTCATGGACACCTGGTCCCATGCCATTGTCGCTGCAGGACCCCAGCTAAAGGAGTGGCTCCTGTCCGCTACATTAATCCTAGTCTTAGGTCAGAAGAAAAGAAAACGAATTTTCCTAAGAATACCCACGCTTCAGTGTTTAGTGATTTTCAGATTCTTTACCATGTTTAGTCCAAATGTCTGACAGCTGTTTGCATGTGTTTTCTTGAATTTGGAATATCATGTGCTACCAGGGTAAAAGTTAAGTTACTGGCACATCCAAGAGAAACTTCCAGATTGACTGATAGGGTCTTCTTAATGGCTCAAGTTTTACAAATTCTGTTATTGTACCATAATTCATCACTTTAATTGCTAAGCATATTTTTCTTTAAAACTTTTGTTCTCCAAACATATACTTATAAGCAATTCATCAGTTAGAAAAAAAGCTTTGTAATTAATGTAGCTAATTTTATTGTGCAGAAGTATTTCAATATCTGTTCAGTGCATTTTTACCAAGGGAAATAGCTGCTTAATGGACTGAAAGAAAACTGTAAGCTGTTACTCATGTAGTCTTTACAGTATAATTTAGAGGGTAGGATGAGTGATTCATTGCTAGCCTGGACAGAAATACTAGCTTATTTCTTTTTTCCTACGTGCAGCAGCAAAGTGTATGTAATCTGTTAATTATTCTATTAATCCTGACCAGTGTGGCTTAGTTGGTGAGGCATTGTCCCGCAAAGTGAAAGGTCACTGGTTTGATGCCCAAACAAGGCTCATGCCTGGTCGGGGTTTGTACAAGAGGCAACTGATCTATGTTTCTCTCTCACATCGATGTTTCTCTCCCTCTCTTTCTCCCTCCCTTCCCCTCCCTCGAAATAAATAAATAACTGTTTGGTACATAATACATTTTAATGAAATGGGTTTTTAACAGTTGAGAAACTTCTAGAATGACAATATTACAATAGGAGGTATCCTTGTTTCCTTCAAGCTTTCATAATAATCAAAAAGATACGCAACTGATTCTCTTTGCCTCCACCCAGAATACATTATTCAGATCCTTTCTTCAGAGTTGCCAAAAGAACGGAGGCACACTGACAGGAGAGGTAGGAAAAATACTAAATTGTGTCGACTGGCTGACTGTTTTTCCTTGAGGACCTAATTATAGAGAATTGGACTTAACCTAATCAGACATGAATGGTGATTTCCTGAGAGTAAGTTGTGGACTGAATTAGTATAGAATGAGTTACAGGATCTTTTCAGAGGTTTGGAAGAAGTAGAATGTCTGTTCGCCTGCTTGGGCTCCCTTGGACTGGGCTCACCTGGGTGCTGGCGGCATTTCCTAGTGTGCTGGTTCTGAAGCAGCGGCCTGCACGAGGGTAGCAGTGCCGGGAGGCCTCTCCTGGAGGAGATGGCACCTAGGCAGGGGGGGCGCTGGTGAGCTGAAGGAGCGGGAACTGTGGGAGACAGTTGTTATGTGCTTGTGGGTTGGTTGGCCAGGCCGGAGATAGGTTTTAAAATAACTAAGCAGGAAAAAAAGAAAACAAATTTTGTAATGACAAAAAGGAATAGTAAACATGATCACTTTCTCTTGAAAATTATCTGAAAATAGTTGGCACAATCTATAAAAACACAAGCAAATACACATGACTGTTTATGCAAATACATCTCTGGTATTTGCCATTTCAAACAAGTACATGTAGACTTTGAAAGAATTCACATGGAGTCTGAGATCCTACCCTCCACCCCGCCAGCCTTTGCTTAAATGAAACTCTGTGGCCCTGCATTTTCATCCCCGTCTTATTCCACTAACGTTTACTGAGCTCTCACTTAGAGCTTCGCACAGTGTGATGCTCGTTTCAGTGTGGGAACCACTGGAAGAGCTGCAGCTTTTGTGAGCTGGGCAGACCTGCTGAGACCTCCGTTCTTGGTCGGGGCATTTGCGTTTGAGCCGTGGGTTGGTGAGCGAACCCTGGTGGCTCTGCTCCTACTTCTGTTTTACTAGCTAAGGAGTCTCTGCCGTCTTGATGTTATGTCAAAAATCGTGGGGAAAATGTTCTCGCCCTCGTTGTAAATGCTACTTTTCATCTGCACGCAATATGCCCAGTATTGTTCAGATGGTAAGAAGATAGATACATTGACATTTGGGGGGAATCCTTATCCGCTTCATTTCCTTAAGAACCAAATTCTGAAGCTCTTGCCAGCCTTGCAGATGCCCAATGGAATCCCTGCTTATATGCATATTTGGGGTGCATCAGTATGTTTGTCATTTTCTCCCTGGAAACGGTTTCTCACACCCACGTTGCAAGTGTGTGATCTGTGATTCTGTCTCCTGCTAGTTTCTGTATCCCCTTTGCCTTCGGGGAGGGCTGAGAACATGATTTAGCTTGGGGAAATGATGCAAAATGTGGTTGTTAAAGTGATGTTTCAAAGGAGTCTTTTTCTGTGTGTGCAGTTCCCATCCTGGGTGCAACCCATGACTCCGTTCACTGGAAACACTGCAGCAGGTTTCAACGCCAGGACCGCAGAAGCATGGGACTCAGTGGGCCCAGGAGACCCTGGCTCCGTTTTGAGCCTTTGGACATCAACCTATTTCATTTTAAAGGGAGCCTCTACCCCATTTTTTAAGATTTTGAGAAAAAGGCACATAATAATTTTGCTCAGTGATTAATCAGTCAGTGTTTGCAGCCTTTTATGTAAGGAGGACTTCTCTTTCCACTTTGGTATTTTGCTTCACAAAGTAAATAAGGGTCCTGTTGTTTTTCTTAATCAGCGAGAGGATAGTGGGATATCCTGATTTAAGTAGTGCTGTCGTTTCTAGGCCCTTCCAGCCCCCGGCTCCTTTGGGAGTCCCTTTTGTGTCACTATATTCTCGGACATGCTAGATCACAAGCACCTTTTGATGTTTAAGATTTAATTCCTCCCAATAAGGAATGGAAAAACAGAAGGATATTTGAAGCATTAATGTTCTAAGTCAACATTTCCGTTTTCTGAGGCGGTTTCTCCAGGAGTCAGCATTACTCCACTGATGCAAAGAGGGTTCTGAGGGACTTGTCTTGGGAGCATCATGGCGGACCTGTAAACGTCCCCCTTTCTGACTGAAATCCCATTTAATCATACAGTGTTCATTTTCATGAGAAAAGTATAAATATACGGAGGATTACAGGTTGTTAGGCAGTAGAATGGTTTGGGTAGAAATTGTAAAACTTTCTTTTTTATAAAATAGAAGTAAAAGGATCAGAAATCACTAGTATTAAAATGACACAAAGATCTGGTCAAACACACACTACATCCGAATTTCTCTGTGGGGACGTTCTGCTCGTTTTTTAAAAGATTTTTATTTATTTTTATTTTGTAAGTGTATTTTATTGATTATGTTATTAGAGTTGTCCAAATTTTTCTCCCTTTGCCCCCATCCCCCCAGTACCCTTCTTCCCTCCAGCAATCCCCTCCCCCTTAGTTCATGTCCATGGGTCGTGCATATAAGTTCTTTGGCTTCTCCATTTCCTATACTATTCTTAACATCTTCCTGTCTATTTTGTTCCTACAATTTATGCTTTTTAATCCTTGCACTTTTTCCCATATTCTCTCCCTTCCCCCTCCCAGCTGATAACCCTCCACGTGATCTCCATACTTATGATTCTGTTTCTGTTCTGGTTTGCCTAATTTTGTTTTGTTTTTTGATTCAGTTGTTGATAGTTATGAATTTGTTGCCTTTTTAATGTTCATATTTTGGTCTTCTTTTTCATAAATAAGTCCCTTTAACATTTTATGTAATAATGGCTTGGTGATGATGAACTCCTTTAGCTTTACCTTGTCTGGGAAGCACTTTATCTTTCCTTCCATTCTAAATGATATCTTTGATGGATAGGGTAATCAAGGTTGTAGGTCCTTGCTTTTCATCACTTTGAATACTTGTTGCCAGTCCCTTCTTGCCT
>VMDR010019843.1:0-18011 GCA_007922815.1 Macrotus californicus | reverse complement strand
ATAGAAAAGGTTATTTCATGTAAGCGGAAATTTTGAAAAGCTAGTGTAGCAATATATCATAAAAAGTAAACTTTAAAACAAAAGCTATAGTGAGAGACCAAGAATGACATACATAATAATGAAGGGATCCATCCAACAAGAGGATATACTCATAAATATTTATGCACACAAAATAAGAGCACCTAAATATATAAAGCAAATATTGATAGACACAAAAGGAGAGACCAACAGGAACTGAATCATAGTAGGGAACTTTATCAGCCCACTGACATCAATGGATACAACTTCCAGGCAGAATATCAACAAGGAAACAGCAACATAAATGACACACTAGGTCAGATGGATTTAACTGATATTTTTAGAGCATTTTGCCCCAAAGCAACAGAACATACATTCTTTTAAAGTACACATGGAACATTTTCTAGGATAGACCACATGTTAGGCCACAAAAAAATTATCAGTAAATTTTAAAAGTTTGAAATCATATCAAGCATCTTCTCTAACCACAAAGGTATGAAAGTAGAACTCAATTACAAAAACAAAATGAAAAACACACAAACATACGGAGACTAAATAACATGCTACTAAACAATAAGTGGGTTAACAATAAGACTAAGAAAGAAATCCAAAGATACCATGAGATAAATGAAAATGAGAACACAACAACTCTGAATCTATGGGACACAGTGAAAGCAGCCCTAAGAGGGAAATTCATAGCAAAACAGGCCTACCTCAACAAGCAATAAAACTCTCATAAACAATCTAACCTTAGACATAAAGGACCTAGAGAAAGAATAACAAAGTCCAAAGTGAGAAGAAGAAAGGAAGTAATAAAGATCAGAGTGAAAATACATAAAACAGAGTCTAAAAAATACAAAAGATCTATGAAACCAAGAGCTGGTTCTTTTTTTAAAAGATAAACAAGCTTGATAAACCTTTAATCAGACTCATCAAGAAAAAAAGAGAAAACCCAAATAAATAAGATTAGAGATGAAAGAGAAGTAACAACTGACCACACAGAAATACAAAAGATTATAAATAAATATTACAAACAACTATAAGCCAATAAATTGGACAACCTAGAGGAAATGGATAAATTCCTAGAAACATACACTTTTATAAAACTTTACAAGAAGAACCAGAAAATCTGAAAAGACTGACTACAACAAACAAAATTGAAGCAGTAGTGAAAAAACAAAACAAACAAACAAAAAAATCCTCCCAACAAACAAAAGTCTAGGACCAGATGTCTTTACAGGTGAATTTTAACAAACATTCAAAGAAGAACTAACAACTATCCTTCTAAAACTGTTCCAAAAAATTTCAGAGGAAGGAAGACTCCCAAGCTCATGAGGTCAGTATTTTCCTAATTCCAAAATTAGACAAAAACATTGAAAAGAAAGAAAATTATAGGCCAATATCCCTTTGCCTTATTTCTCCTTTGGCAAAGAAAACAATAAAAAACAAAACAAATGGGACTATATCAAACTAAAAAGTTTTTCACATCAAAGAAAAGTATCAACAAAATAAAAAGACAACCTACTAAACGGAGGAAGATAGTTTCCAATGATATATCCGATATGGGGCTAATATCCAAAATCTGTATATATTAAAAAACTCACACATCTCAACACTAAAAAAAAAATCCAATTAAAAAATGGGCAGAGGATCTGTACTGACACTTCTCCAAAGAGGAAAACAAATGGCCAATAGACATATGAAAAGATGCTCAACATCACTAATCGTCAGAAAAATGCAAATTGAAATCATCATGAGATATCAATTCATACCCGTCAGAATGGCTACCATCAATGAGTCAATAAACAACAAATGTTGAAGAGGATGTGGAGAAAAGGGAACCCTCATGTACTGTTTGTGGGAATGCAGATTGGTGCAGCCACTGTGGAAAAGATAATGGAGCTCCCTCAAAAATTTAAAAGTGGAACAGCCTTATGACCCAGCAATTCCACTTTTAGGTACATGTCCAAAGAAACCCCAAAGCTAATTCAGAATATGATGCACACCCCTTATGGTCATTGCAGTGTCATTTACAACGGCAAAGACATGGGAGCAATCCAAGCCAAGTGCTCATCAGCAGATGAGTGGTTAAACAAGTGATGGTGCATTTATATGACGAAATAATGCTCAGCCAAAAAAAAGAATGAGCTCTTACCATTTGCAACAGCACGGATGGACCCGGAGGGTATTATGCTAAGTGAAATAAGTCAGTCAGAGAAAGACATGTAACATATAATTTCACTTAATGTGTGGTATCTAAAGAACAAAAACAAACAAAATAAAAAAAGACACACAGATACAGAGAACACACTGATGGTTGCCAGAGGGGAGGGGTGTTGGGAGATTGGGTTAAAAAGGTGAAAGGATGGAGAAGTACAAACTGGTACTTCGAAAATCATCACAGAAAGTAGAGTACCGTATAGGAAGTACAGTCCACACTAGTCATTACAATAGTGCCAGGTGGGTACTGGAAATATTGAGGGGAACACTTTGTAAAGTATATAATTGTCTAAGCACTATGGTGAATACATGAAACTAATACAAAATAATAATATTGAGTGTACGATGTAATTGAAAAATGAAATTTTACTTAAAAATGCTGTACCCGAGGTTTAAGAAAATCAACTGATATACAAAATGTGATTGTATATTCTTTGTTACTTTGTACCAATTACAAAGGGTTGATATTTCACACATCTCTTCAACCTTCACAGCGGCCTTTGGGTGAGGATTAGCTCTCAGATGAAGACATTAGGCTGAGAGACGTGACTTGCCTGTGGCTACACAGTAACAGAGGTGGGCCTTTGCAGTGGGGCTTGTCTCCAAAGCTCATGAACTTGAAGTACTGCAGGAAAGCAGGTGTATTGAACGCATATAGATATTTGCAAATGTAGGGCATCTTTCCACTAGAAGCATTTCAGAGGCTTAGCACTCAGAACTGAAGTTCCAAGGTTATGGTTACAGTGATCTCCCCATAGCTTTTGACCTCACTCTCCCCCCGCTGCAGCTGACAGCCTTCCTTGCGGTGGGTCAGAAGGATGTATTTATTATGTTCTCCCCACCACTCCCCCAGTTTCCTCCATGGCAGGGTTTCTCTTACTCGGCATTATTGGCATTTTGAGCTGAACAATTGCTATGGGGCATTGTAGAATGTTTAGCAGCATCCCTGGCCTGTACCTGCCAGATGCCAATAGCTCTTCCCTCCCACCCCTGGTAGTGAAAACTAAAAGTATCTTGAGACCTTGCCAGATGCCCTCTTGGGGGATCATACTGTCCAGGACAGGAATGGGTGATGCTGCCCGTCATAGATTATTAGCTTCCCAAAGGCTGTTAGCATCATTCTCAAGTTGTTAGTGCACAGCCACAGATTCAGTGAATGCTTTTTTCCCCTCTTGCTGTAACATCTTTGACACCAAAGGTACACAATAAATATTAAATCAGTGACAAGTAACTGCATTCTGGGCTTGTCATTTTGATGGTCCATGTGGCAGGGACAAGACCCAGAAGACACATTAGTGGGTTATCCTGTGACTTTTACAGATGATTAGAATCACACCAAGAGTCCATAAAAACATCCATTTCCCAAGTTTAAAGATACAGTGTTAACCAATGTTTGGAACTAATTGATCAGGCTCTATCCTAATCGTGTGGGTCAGAATCCAGGTGACATCTAACCTGAATGCACATGTTGATTGTGTGGCTGCTCATGCTGCTGGATTCAGTTCCTCACTAGCAGAGTGATGATGACTCAGAGACAAACATCTCTTGGGATGCCTAGCCATCAGCTGGCCAACACAGCAGCTACTAAATGTATCTCAAGGCTCTGTATCTGCTACTGCTTGATGTTTGCTAGGCTCCTCGGTCCCAGGCTTCATAATGTCCACAGTGACCATGAGGTACACATCCTTAAATGCTGTTCTGAATTCATAACGATGACTTTGAAACAGGCATGTCCGGAAGAGTTTTCTGGTATGACGAGCCAGTTATGAGGCCTAATTTGTGCCTACTTTAGAGCCAGGCTTGGGGACTACAAAGGATGCACTGAGCCTATTAAGAACTGGGAGAAATGAAGGCTGATATAAATATGTCATTTACCAGAACCTGCTTTACCGTAAGCCCCACCGATGCAAGTCAATAAACCAGATGCTATTTAGAACACAAAATCATTTCAAAATGTAAGTTGTATTAACCTAAGAACTAGAGATGGTCAGTAGGCCTTGAGAATCACATGGACCTGAACAGCCAGGGTTCAGGCATTGCTTTTTGGCAAGGACACAAGTGCTCCAAAGTTCAACCACCCCCTTTCACACTGTCCCACACTCTCTTCTCAGCTTGATTACGTCCGATTCATTCTCCACAAGCGTTCACGGCACTCTACGTACAGAAGCAAGCTAAGACTAGGGGGTAATGACAAGAGGTGAATTCCAGCAAAACTGGAGGAGCAGGAATAGATGGACCTTTCCAATTTATTTCTTAGCCAAGTATCTTTAAAATATATTTTTTAACCCATATTTTTTTAGGGAAAGGTATTAGTCATGAAGCTTTAAGAATAAACATAGCAAAATATAGCTGTCCAAATATTACTCAAACATCTCTACATTTCATTTGGAATTTGGGATATTGGCATGATGGACCCTTTTATTTCATGAGGAATGCTAATTCTGTTGCATGTCTCCTGGTAAAAACTCTTTGGCTATTTAAATAGCAGCAACCATTGCAGAGACGTGGAGACCAGACCCACGATTGAGAATATTTCAGGCGTATTTCCGATACTTGTACTTTTGTGGCTCCTTGCCTGTGCCTTCGTTTTATAAGTCCTGTCGTGCATTAGAGTTGCTAACCCTTTCCTTTTGCATTGTGTCCACTATCTCCGTCATTTGTTAGTAGCTATTCAAAAAATGTGTTGAATTAAAATGCCAAATTATTTTGGTGCCCCAATTCCATTCCAAGTGGTCCTTGTTATTAAGCTAAATTCTTCTTCTCTGTGCATTAGAACTGTTTTGAGAAATAAACTCCTTTATGGTATGCTGAAGCCTTACATGTCTCATATAGCCAATCCAGAGGCCAAGGCAACAGGATTCATTCTAATTTCCTTTAATAGTTTATTTAAAAAAAAAAAAAAAGTGAGTTGCCAAGATAAGACTGACTTTTAAAATCTGTCAATCACAAGGCAGTTTTGAATGAACATGTGACACATTTACTAGCCATAGATAAAAGTTTAAGTGGCCATCTTTTTTTCTCATTTGCTCCATTCCTAGCTCCCTTTCCTTTTTTGGTTGTAAGTTAAGTATTTTAGAGTTAATGTTGAGCAAAGGTGCAGTCATTAGAGGTATTCACACAGCTGTCTCCCACGAAATAAGGAGAGTGATGGTGTGGTACCCAAATGAACTCCAGCTACAGGAGATGTATACACACACACACACATACACATACATACATATGGCAGTTTTATCTTCCCATAAACAGCCAAACCAGTGATTAAATATTGCAGATGGATAGCTTCACTCTGATGATCAATGAGGCCAAATTAGATATTTTAAAATTCTGCTCGTCCTCAATCAATGCAGACCCATGTTGGATATGTCAGAGAAATGAGGCAATTGTCCTAATTAAAATCACTTTTGCCTTCATGAATAATGAAAACCAAACAATGGACCCTGATATAGTATGGATGTAACTAGTTAATGTTCTATTTTTATTTTCCTTTACTCAAATAGCATACAATATTCCGCACCAAGATGACAGTCTTGTTTTTGATCTACACTAAACACTACACAATTTTCAAAGCTGACCCTGTTGCCCTGACATTCTGGTCCTTTTGCACAGAAGAGGAAGGCAAATGGCCATTATGGATGTAACTGGAGGTGCAACTCTGAACCTATGAAACCTTTGAATTTTGACCTATATGCTCAAAAGTTAATTACACCAAACCCTTCAACTGCCTCTCAGATACCTCACAGCCCTGTGCAAAGAGCAAGTAACTGTTTTGACATGACTGGTATCTTAACTTACATAGCATAGAGGCAGGCAGTCCTGACACATGTATATTGGAGGAACAAGTTTTGCAAAAGTTTGGTTGGGAGTACCTGCACTTAGTTTTCGCTTTCTTCTTTCACAGAGGGTGCTCCAATGTGGCAGAAATTCGGCAGGGCCTTAAAAAAGTTCTCCTCAAAACACGAATGAATGTTTTAAGTAACAATCAAGTTGTCACTCTTAAATAAACCTCAATATAGAGAATGTACAGGTTTCTAAAAAAAATAAAAATGCCAAGAAACCAGAAAAATATCGTTAAGATTTCTGTAAATGTTTAGCAGTCACAGCATCAAAATAACAGGCATTGGTTTTCAACTCACTGTTAATTACGATTGCCATGAATTTGGAGATTAGGAACTTGAGGTGGTTACTCCTGTAAATTTGGAGATTAGGAACTCGAGGCAGTTACTCTTGCGCATCTCCAGTGAGAGGACTTGGCAACACCAACACATGGAAGAGCACCAGCTGGTTTTTAATGTGTTTAGACATAAACGTTTAATTTTCCATATTCTGAAAATGAATTCCATACTGGCTTATAGACAGACTTGACAGTTTAATGGTTGGAATCTTACTGAGGAATCCAATTTTCCCATTTCTCTTTAAATAATTTTCATCAGAACTTCATAAATATTTACACCGAATCTTCTATGTTCTACATTCAACCTGGTGAATTGTATTATATTGGACTCTATCAAAAAAAAAAAAAAAAAAGGAAAGCACTTTCTCAGTCAGTCCTCAAACTGGGTGTGATCACTAGTGGGGCAATGAAAATGGCAGATTCCTAGGCGACACCACCAGAGGCTCTGATTTAGTGCCAATGGTGATGGATTCCCCACCTCTTCGACGAACACCCAACTGCCTCTGCTGCAGTTGGAAAATTGTGTCTGCAGTGAAAAACATTTTCTTACTTCTTTACCAAAGTTCTATCAGTAAATAGGGCACTCTTTGATGAACAAAGCTAGTTTAATCAAGATTTTTTTATGCTTTACAAATCTTGCAAACTATCCAATAAATAAGAAACCCTGCCCCATTTTTGAACATTCTAATTCTTCTTAGACCATTTTAAGGGTTAAATCTTAAAAGTATTAGAATCGCAATATTCAGTACCCCAAAGTTGAAACTTAAGGGTACATCATTTCTAAATTAATTTAACCTTGTGTTTTTTGGAAAAAGTCTAGAGGAAATTGAAGGTCCTTACAGCAACGTGTTGGTTTAGGAGGCGCTGTAGTTCCTTGATAGCCAGTTAAAAAAATAAATAAGACAACCTGCACACTGAGACTTCTTAACTAACGAGGAGCCCCAGAACAGGAAACGAGAGATTAAACAATAATGACAGGTAAATCATTTCCTAGACTTCCGGCCATTGTTGGCAGCAAAAGGTTGTGCTTTTGGAAGAGAAAAAGTCATAAGCCACAAAGTGACTAATTAATCAAGTGACTTATTCAAATAAAAAATCCTTGTATTTGTCAAGATGGGCTTGTAGCAGCTTGCTCTGTGTTTGCTCCCTAAAGACAACTGCAAACACATACTTATTTGTCCTGCTGCATCTCTTCCCCTGGAGTGAAATTTAACAATTTTTCTGGGTAATTTGATTAAGTAAGACAGGACCCTCTCAAGTTGTCCTGCCTGAGCTTGAATTATTAGTCAATATATAGGATGACACTTCCTAATACCCTGTACCCGAATCAAAAACACGCTGTATTTTCCATCTTTTCTTAACATAAGGAATTCAGTATCATGGTGATAAAACAAATCTTGAGTCGAACCAGAGTGGAAAAAACATGGCGATGATCAGCCAAGTGAAGAAAACATTTTTGCCTCATTTATAAGCATTTCTACGTGTATACGGCATGCCTGACACACAGAGGATATTCAATAAACACTTGTGGAACTAAGTTGTTTCCCTGGTCTCGAATTAGCTTTATGGCACTCATTCTTAATACTAGATATAAATAAAGCCCAATGATTAATCTTCTAGGGAAGTCTCCTTAACGAAGATTAAAAAAAAAAAAACCACCTGCAAAACAAAGGCAAGCCAGCAAATCTACAAAAGCAGATGGAAGACTAAGAGTAACGATATAACCAAAGTGAGTCCTCAATTAATAGATAAATGTGTCAAATGCTCAGTTATTTCCTATTGCTGCAATTATCTCCAAAAATCATCAAATCTCCACAATACTTTAAAAGCAGCAACCGTTAGATAAAAATAATCTTGCAGATAAGTGAAACTACAGATGTGGTTTCTTTCGCTTCAAAAAGAGAAAGGTAAAATAAGACAAAACGGCTCTGTTTAATTTCAAACGTTAATATATTTTCTATTTTATATTGAACATTTGCATCTGTAACCCCTCATTTGCAGCAACTATGACATCCTCATAAAAGGGGTGAAATTTGTAAGATGCCTCTTAAAATAAATATTCTTTTTTATAAAATAATAAAACTTCAAATAAATATTCTTTACACTAAACAATATGTTGAAAAAATTAGAAAATAAAGGTTGAATTTTACTGTAACTGTACAATATACATGAAGTCCAAAGGGATATCAGAGTCTTACAATAAAGGCTTTCTGTAAGGCAAAATACAATCTAAAAACATACTGATTGATTCACATTCTTCCGAATGTACAACATATTAGTATAATATTTTGTGACTGTGCCATAGAGCATGGCACAACTTGTTTTTCACAGTTGCAAATATTATTGTATATACAAAAATATAACACATTATCTCTGGAGAAAACAAGGGGGGGGGAAGTCATTTGCTAATTTACAAATTTTGCGAGGACTATTCACAAACAAAAATTTTGCTTAGGAGTGTCTGTTGCTTTAGCTTACGCAACACGTGAGTCGCCAGGTTCCGTACCCCATACCTTGAGCTCTATGAACTGAGTTCTAACAAGCATTGTCAGTTAAAATGGCACATGGACAAAAGCATTTCACTGCAAACCGCAAAGCATATCCCAACCTTCTAGTAACAGTGCCAAGATTATAACTGTTTAGTTGGTTGCATATGTGTTAAAAAGAAAGAAAGAAAAAAAAAAAAAGGGAACCACCCTCATTACGGTAACGTTCCTGATTAACAATGCTATGTGGGTTTTTCAAAGGTCCTGGGTGGGACAGTGGGGACTTTGCAGCACACTGTGTTGGAGTTCTTACACCGGCACCCAGGCCTGTTCACCCGGTCGTAACACCCCTGGCACAACTTAAGGCAACCCTTGGCTGGAAGGTAACACCATAAACAAGGCAAAAAGAGGGACATGACACCCATGGCCGACCAACGTGTACAACAGTGAGACTGGCTGCAAGAGCACGGGTTGTCAGCACAGTTGTCCTCGTCATCATTAGAACA
This sequence comes from Macrotus californicus, assembly GCA_007922815.1. Lineage (NCBI taxonomy): Eukaryota > Metazoa > Chordata > Mammalia > Chiroptera > Phyllostomidae > Macrotus > Macrotus californicus. Next base: position 8,610 of record VMDR010019843.1, on the reverse strand, counting down.
GTGATAGAAGAGACCTTTCACACAGCACACACAAGTCCCATAGTCAATCACGTTCTGGGCCGAGCAAAGGCACTGCTTGTCGCAGATCCAGTCTGACGGCAGGGGCCTTGGATAGGTGCACTCCTTGCACTTGCACTTGCCACAGTCCTCACACCTGTAGGCATGCAGGCCCAAATCTTCCTTGCTCAGCGGCTTAAGCTCACCTGGCTTGAGCTCAGATTTGGGCTGCACCCGGATTATCCCATCAGCGACCGTCCCAGAGGAGAAGGATGGTCCCAACAGTCTGTGTTCAGATGAACTGCTGCTGGTACTTGTCCTCATACTGCTCCGAGACCCTGAGCTGACCGTGCTGATGGACCTGGACAGAGACGCGCGTGCAGAAGAATGGACCTGCGAGTGCTGGAGTCTGGGGGGCTGGCGGTGCTCGGGCAGACCATGGAGTCTCTCATGTTTGTGCTGAGTGGAGGCGCGAGGGGCAGGCTTCAGGCCAGGTCTTGGGACCACGGTAGGCCCCTCTGTGTACTCATTGGTGTTTCGTATAGCTCTGATCTGATCCAGAGACAACACGTGTACCTGCTGGGTGAGGGCTTCTCTAGGGTCAGGCTCCCCACGCTGTCTGCTCCTGTCACGGGGTGCCTGCAGCAAGGGCTGTGACCCACTGCCACTCTGAGCTCTGGCCTCCATCAGGTCTTGGAAGTGTGGTCACTCCAGCAGGCTTAGAACACATCTGAATTCCTGCGGAAACCAAGAGGAAAGAGTCGGTTTACACTTCAGTACACTTCCCACTCTCCACCCACCTGAGTTAACTCCTCACTTTCCGCTTCCCCTAGAAAAATAGGATTTGTATCCAAGTGGCTGGGGGGGGGGGGTTAATAAAATAGCCACATCATCAATGCCTGCACCAAAATGCCCAATTTTGGCTGGTTATTAACAATTCTCTAATCCTGTGATGTGTAGTCACACAAAGCTGATCTTCATTTCAATCACTTAAGTAACAATTCCTTCCTCAAATAAACAAAATTTGCAAGGCTCAATGTAAAAATTTCAAGCAAGGAATGTAAAAACATAACCCATTGCAACTGACATTTTCAAAAGTTGAACATCTTTTCCAAATTTGAAAAGGTTTGAGGTTATCGTGGCCATTTGTCTTTAGCGTCAATAAATCAGCCTATAAATTCTTACTTTAAGTCTGCTTTTACATCAAGGAACTTAAACTATGATTTTAGCCAGTATCCTGTAACTTTATAAAATCCCACATGATGAATATGGCACACAAAAAGCAAGTATATCCCCCCCTCCCCCCAAGGAATAGCTGTAAATCGTACAACAATCATGCACTATCATTAACTACATAGCAGGCACAAAGTTTTAGAATTAAAAACAAATCGATTCAAATCCTATTAGGTGTCAAGAACACATTCAAGCAAATTCACGCAAGCAACAAGACAGGAACTTATTTGCAGCTTCTCAACTTGAGAAGTCAAACATTTTACAGCCTAACTGCCCAGGAGAACTTAAATTATGTCAAAACCTTAAATGTTTTGCCCGTTTTCTAAGTTGAGAACATAAACCGGTTGGTGATAACAGGAAGTATTTTAAAAATTCAAGTGTCACATCTCAAATCTATCATTCTGACAAGTAATTCGCTTTAATTGCAGTCTCTCTACAAATTTCAAAACTATCACCCCTTTACCAGTAAGTCTGCAATGAATAATAAAAACGGGCAAAAGCGGTCCTTTATCCAACTTCAGATTTTTAGAAAGGAGACACAGGCAGGTGACACACGCCTCCCAATTCCGCACAAGGCAGAACTGGAAACCGGATCTCACTCCCAACAGACAAGACAACGTTGCTCTTGCTTTCACTCCGTTTATCGGATTCATCAGCAGCCCAACACAGTCCCCAGCAGGTGGGACACAGTCTGAGCCCCGAGGGACTCTCCTCCCCGCAGACTGACGCAGTCCAGGGGCCTGGCTGCACCCCCACCCCGCACAATCTTGAGACGCAGAGAGAAGGCGGGGGGTGCGGGGGCCTCTGTAGAGAACGCGCTGTGAAACGCTGGAGCACATTTTCCCCTCCCCTCCCTTCCCTTTCCAGCTAAAATCTCCCCCACCCCGCAGAACTGCCTCCAGCTCTAAGAGCGAGCCACTCCACCCCCAAGCAGAGGTCACGTAGCCCACAGCAGGGCGTTCCCCCGCAAAGGCCCTCGAACTTCGGGCACGGGTTTCCAGCCCTGACGCCTTGAGGACGAAAGCCCTGCCTTAGGCACACAGCCGGGGCACGGAGGTCTAACCCACGCACCCTGAGCGACTCCACTGTGTACTGACCAAAGAGGTACGGCCATCAATTTGCACACGCCTATATATTAAAAATGAACGCATATACACACACGTATTTCTTAAAGTTAAAAAAGAAGAGGTTGCTTTTTAAACGACCTTTTCCAGGGCCCCACTGCACACGTCGGGCACACAGGACGACCCACATCCCGGGACTGGAAACTTTCCGCGCAGATTTCCTTGTGGTGGAAAGAAGCGTCTTTGGGGGAAAGGAGTTATATTTTTTTGTTATTTTATTTCTGCTGACCCCTGGCCTCCTTCGCAACCCCCCACTCCCTCTTCCTCTTTGAAACCCCCATTAAGTGTGTGATCAGACTAAGGATTAGGGGGAAAGGACTTTCAGCACAAGGGTGGGGCAAACCAACACAGAAACTGCTTTGTAAAAACGCACAAGATTGCGAATTAAAAGAAACAGCAGCAGCAACAAAAAAGTAGACCGGCCAATCAAAGGAAATTAAAAAAAAAACACCCTCTTTTGCCACCTATTTTCAGGTAATGGAAACCGATCGCGACCGCTTGATGACTTTCTTCCTGTGTTGGGTCAGCCCAATCTTCCAAAAATAAAATAAAGCATGACCCAGGCCGACCACGGAGAACGGAAAAATGAGAAAGCTGCACTTCCGAACCGCAAGAGACCCGGTGCCAGGCAGAGCGACGCTCCCACCCGCACCGGGCTCTCGGTCCACACGGAACAGGGGCGGGGAGCTCCCTCCACCCGGCCCCCTGTCCTTTTTTTCACTCGCGGGGTCTCGCTGCCCCCGTGAGGCGAGCGACTCGCGCGCCATCGGTCCCACCGGCACCCCTGCTTGGGGACAGCCTCTCCCAGGACTCGCCTTCCCGGGAGGGGAACAGGTTAGAAATGTGGGCGCCTGCAAAGGAGACCCGGAAAACACAGTGTTTTCTCCCACTCTCAGCTCCGAAATCGAGACCAATGTGGGTCTGAGAGCCAACTCTCAGCGAGCCGTCCGCCACCCCAACTCCCCAGAGCACGGGCGCGTGGGATCGTAGGGTCGAGGACACTTCACCAGGCGCGCACTGCAGCTCCCGCCCAGGCAGGCCGAGCCTCTGGCGAGGCAGACCCGCGGGCAACTCTCCTGGATTCCCGCGGGGAACCTGGGAGTTAGAGAATGGAAGGCCCGAGGAGAGAGACCCCACTCTCGGTCCGGCTGCACCTACTCCATGTTGCCCACAACACGCCGGCCACGGCGCCAGGAGGGGAAGAGCAGAACGCGCCTCACCGTGATCGCGGCTTTGCACCAACCCCTCTCCGTTGGATTCTCTTCTTCCTGCGTTGTGCAAATAATTCCAGCCCCGATGCAAACTTTTCTCCCCTTCTTTTCAAAACTCTGCTTAAGTCCAACTTCCGAGCAATCGGCAGGAGTTAATAAGGAGAGGAAAATCCGGAGCCAAGTCCCTAGCCGATCAACACCCCGGAGTTCGGGGCTGTAGGCGACCCCCCTTTTCCAGAAGCGCACGCGGAGTATTTCCTCTTTTTTCTCAATGAACTGGAGGCCGAAGCGCCAACGGCGAGTCTCTTTTCCTGGCAGATTAGCGAATGAGAAAAGAAAACGGCCTTACTGAAAACCTAAAGCCAGATGGCCAAATCGTGAGGCTGCCACTGCATCGGAGCGGAGGCGGCGCGGGGCCGCGGGCCGGGCGGGCGCGGGGGCCTGGGCGCTGCGCGCTCCGCCGGCCCCTCTCCTCCGCTCGCGCTGCTGCGCGCAGCTCTCGGTAGTGCAGACTGGGCGTTGTGGAGGCGCGGCGACGAGGCCGAGGCGGGGGCGGTGGGTGCGGAGGAGGAGGAGGAGGTGGAGGAGGAGGAGGAGGAGGAGGAGGGTCTGGGGCCCGGCCGGGGGGGCTCGGGGTTGGCCTGCGCCCTCGCCTTTCCGGAGGAGGCAGGGAGCTCTGCGGCGGCCGCGGCAGCAGTAAGTGGCGTCATGTGGATCCGAGGCGGAACAGAGCAGTTGTTGTCCCAGAGGATATATCGCATCCGGTCCCAGCTCATTGGCTCCGCAGGGCTACATTCACTCACACTCCAGCGCCCGCCAGCGCTCCGAGCCGCAGGAGGCATTCAAAAGGGCAACCGCGCCGCCCTGCGCGTCCCCAGGCCGGTCCTGCCGCCCGGGCGCCGTCACGCGGGGAGCCCGCGGGGCCCGGCTGGGCACGGCGGGGTCAGTTTATCTAGTTTCAAGGAAACACTGACCTGAAGATTTCCCCAGAGGCCATGAGGACGCGCCATAGGCTCGGGCTGATTTATGGAACTTTCTCCCCGCCATTAGGAAAAGGGAATGAACATTTAAAACTAATCCGGTCCATGCAATGTTAGCATTTAAAACAAGTTGCAGGTTTTAAGACTTTATTAGGAATCCATTTCAAGCCCACCTCTCCCCTTTTCTGATCCCCCTCGAGGGGGCGACGGGGAGAGAAGAAGGGGGAGGGGAAGGGGAGCGGGAAGTGAGGTGGGAGGGCTATTGGTTTATTCTTTGTCTACTGGATTAACCCGATTATACACCAGGCACCGGCACAAACTGCCTCCCCCACCTCAGAGCCGTGCACTAGAGGAACGGAATGCAGACTCGGGTTTCAAGTACCTTCTGCTCTCGCCGGGATTTGCTTTTGATTGTGTCGATTTGTAGTTTTCCGATTTAATATTAGATTTTATTTTTAAAAGGGCAGTTGGCTACATAGATGGAGGCTTTCCGAAGATCTTTACTGTTTCGTTTGACACAACAGCTGAAGGAAATTCTACAATCTGAGACTTTAAAAAATAGTTAATTCAGTAATACACACTTACACGATTACTAAGGGACACATCACGGGCTTCTGAAATGGGAGGGGACTCACTGCAGATTTCCTTTTCCACTTACCCAGAAGAGTCATCCTTCATTTCTTACTCTCCTTCCCACCTAGAACATTTCTCAGTAAGCCCCTATTGTCCACTTTGACAATGAGGACTGCATTCTCCTACTTAAAAATAGAAATGTGAAAGACAGACATGCATACACATGCACTGCTTTAGCGGCCGTTCGGATAGTAAGAAACGTGCTTGCACGTGAGAGCACCAGTGAGAAATTAACACCTCCCTTCCCCCGCCCCCCTCTCCTAATACTGGATTCAGGTGATTTACAGAATGTTTTTTACTTTACAGAGAAGTACGGTTAGTACTCCTGAGTAGCACCTGCGAGCTCAGAGTTCTTGAGTCAGTGCTAAGAAAACGTGGTGCTCGACCGCACGGGTCCAGCTCCAATCCACATCCGTTTGCAGCTACCCTGGCACTCGCTGCCTTCTCCCGAGCTCTCGCTCTAGAATATCCCGGGTAGATTCCCAGCCTCGCTGCGTTCTCGCCCTCCCTTCTCCATGTTTCTCTATGGCTCTCCCCCCTCGCCCGGGGTTTGGAACTAGAGATGGCAGGGGAAGTGGCATGCGTTATTTCCGGGCGCTGGCCTACGTCCTCCCACCCCTCGGGTGAGAGTGGATGAGGCTACGCGAACCGGCTCCGCGGTGTCCCCGGGGCTGTAGGCACGTTTCTGCCGTGCCCCTCTTGCCCACCCCGGCAGCTTGCCCGACGCCTGAGTTCTCAGAGCCTCGGGGTGAACGCAGGCGCCGCCGCGCTTAGGGCGCGTCCGGCCACCAGAGGGCGCCCGCCCGGCGCGGGGCTGGGCTGCCTTCTTGCATAGGGCTCGACGAGGGCCAGCGAGGTTGCTTTTACTCACGAAATGTGCTTTAGGCCGGGGCTAGTTCAAAATGAAAAAAAAAAAAAAAGTCATTTATAACATAAATGCCACAGCAGGTAGCTTTTCCTACCATCTCCTCCGACACGTTCCATTTGGGATGAGAAATGAGGTACCTAGAAGAACTTTCAGAAGAACTCCTGCTCTTCCCAGGGTGAAGGAGTTGGGGACCAAAGGCAGGCTGTGCAGGGCTGCTCGGGAACGCGCTGTCCTTCCTCGGGCAGCAAGTCTCCGGCTCAACAGGTGAAAGGAAAGATTTCCCTTCGCGTCTTCAAACCTCGGCACCGATGGCTGCTGCTTAGGGCACACTTGTTTCCATGCTGTTCTCCCAGCGCTGTAGGAACTCTGCGGAGACACGTTGTTCTGGATCGATGCATAAAACGGAATTTAAAAGAGGAGCTTCCAGCTGCTTAGAGCACCTTGTATTTTTATTGAGTCAATAGGGAAGAAGCTAGGAATTTATATTTATCTTTCATGAGCTAGAAGGAATCCCGTGTAATCTGCCTCTCCTCCCCCACAGCCTCCAGCTTGCTGGCTGGGAAAACATTTAACCTATAATTTAAGCACGAGGTAAAAACAGGAATCTGTTGCATTCTTTCTAATTTACTCCTTCCTATTTATTTTATTTAGTGCAATTATTATTTTTCAGACGTGGTGTATAAAGCAGTATATTGTGCCTTCAAAGTTTACTTAGGGTGTTATAATCCCTAGGAGGAATTATGTTTACGCGAACGCATGTGCATGCACACACACAATGAAGTGTTTGGTGCGGCTCCTGGAATGTGTTCCCCGACTGTTTCTCATGTTGCATTTCACAATTATGGCTGGGATTGATTTTGGAGGGTTCTTCAGAATGATGGAAGAATGTTATTTACAACTTCACAATGGAGTCCATCTTGAAACACGTTGTGGAGAGTTCTAGAGAGGCAGCCCTGCTGCCTGAATAGGTGTTGCCATTTGCCCAATGTTGAAAAACAGCGAATCCAGAGAAGCTGGCACTGCACCAAGTACTTACCTCCAAATGCTGGGGCACCCACCAGGGAACACACGTGCCTTCTTGGTCCTAATAGCTGAACAGGACTGTATGCTGTACATTTGGGATCTCATCTCTTCATTGTGTTTTCTATGTTCATTTACTTGGATTTCCTTCGTTGTATAAATGTAATTATTCTGAATTTCTTTTTAAAATGAGGCAGTGTATAAACCCATGTGAATTTTGCCTATTTTGATCTTTGGTAGAAAGCATCAATATGGACAATATGTACATGGTTTTCTTACAGGAGGCATGTGGACCAAGTTAAGCCAGATATTTTCAAGGTAGCACTTACTTGTCGAAGCTTCTGATTTATGTGTAGTAATGGGTGAATGGAGCTTTAAACAATGCTACTTCTAGTTTCTTTGTGAGATTGACCAAACCACTTGGCATTACTGGGTTCAGACCCTACTTTTTATTTTTACTTTTTTACTTTTAAAGATTTTATTTACTTATTTAAAGACAGGGGAAGGGAGGGAGAAAGAGGGAGAGAAACGGTTGCCTCTCGTCTGCCCCCAACCAGGCGCCTGCCGTGTAGCCCAGGCATGATCCCCTGACCAGGAATGGAACTGGTGACCTTTCGGTTGGCGGGATGACATCCAATCCACTGAGCCACACCTGTCAGGGCCAGACCCAGCTTTGATAACCAAACAGAAATCTTGCAGAGATGTGATGTGTTCTTGAGACAAAGAAGAATTAACAGCTATTGATTATTTGGTTATTTTGTTAGATTTACAGTCAAGACAGTGTCTTCACATATTCACATTTAAAGCAGGCCCAGAACACACCAGTGTATATTGCTCCCAAGAATAACAGCTTAGGTCTTTCAACCATTATTTCTCTGCACATCCCAATTGCAATAATAAACTTAATACATGCAGGGACTCTTCTGGGTGGGGGCCTCCTCAATTAAAGGACTTTGCAAGAATGGACCTTTTGACTTGGCCTCATGGCTAATCACTTCACTTTTTGAAGGGCTTTGATTTTCCAAAGTCTATTGATATTGCCTCTAGGAGGGAGTTGGGAGTGGCAGCAAAGGAATTAAAAATAGATGGTCAGTTCTTATCTCGGTAGCTTGGAGAACTGGTAACAACTTACTTCTGCATCTAACCTTCCTTGGTGATGTTCTTTATTCCTAACTAAACTGGAGGAAAGATCTGGAGTTACCCCAGGTTAAGAGTCGTCTTGATGAGGTAACCTTGAATGGGAGGTTCCTGTGGGTCTGGTCTTTTTCAGAGATCTTATATTCAGCCTCATGGTTTCTATTGGTTAATCAATCTTCCTGCTAGACCTATGCATATTATTACTGCCATTTATGCAAAATCAGCTGTAGACTGAAGTTCTTTAACAATGTTTCTGTGCTGGCCAGTGTGAGTTTTCTCATTATATTTCCAGTACATGAGGTATTTGTCCTTGGACTGAAGGTCAGGCTTCGTCCTTCTTAGGACTGATGTAGGCGGAGACAGTTTAGTCAGTGAAAGCTGTCTTGTTGCTTTGCCTACCACCCTCT
>VMDR010019842.1:0-18002 GCA_007922815.1 Macrotus californicus | reverse complement strand
TTTTAAAATATTTTCATTTTATTTAATATTATCTGTTCATCTGTTCAGGCAATGTTAATGGAGTATCTTCTGCTTTCCCAGGACCGTTCTAAGGACCTGGAATGCATAGGTACATGTGTACATACACACAATTAAGTGTATGTAAGCAAGTAAAAAAGTCAATACGTGTAATAGCACAAATCGTATAATAATGCGAAACCACTGGAGGATTGGGTCAGGAATAACAACGATGGGTGTGGCTGGTATGCAGAGGCTTTAGAGAGATTCATCATGAGCAGAGCCTTCAGGTTCACCAAATGAATGAGGAGAGAGAAGATAATAAAGAGTATAGCAGCACATAGGAAAGGTCACAGACAGGGCAGCATGGTAAGTGTTCTGTGTGGGCACATCTGGAAGTGAAGATCAGTGAGAGAAAGAAGGAAGATGAAGATGGAATTATAGCAGGGATAGAACAAATAGTGGAGAACTTTTATGTCACAGATCATGGTAAACATGAAAAGGGTGGCTATCTGGAGGCATATATGACTTGGAGAAGTCTAAGTGAGAGGAAGGGGCGGGCGATGGGCACAAGGGAGTGCATCAGAGAAAGGGTTAGAGTTCAGGGCTGCCTGAACTCCTTCAAACATCAGTGTGTCTATAATGTGCCTCTTACGCCTCTCGACCCCTTCACTGTAACCCCTGGATCTTTAAGACGCAGCTCAGACGTCATTTTCCAGGAAGCCTCCTCCAGGCTCTGTGCTCTTTGTATATCTCTATCTTGTATGTGTCCGTTTAGGCCTGTCTCCTTCATAGGACATTAATTCCTGGGGGAGGGTGCCTAGCTTTGCTTATTCTGTAGCCCCGCTGAGCACAGTTCAGCACTCAGTGAACATTTGCTAGGTGAGAGGGTGAGTGGATGGTAATGTGATTAATGGCAGAATAAATGCAGGAAGGAAAGCGAGACTGGTGTAACAGATAACGAATTGGCGTTAGACTTGTTGAGTGTGGTGTTTAGGAGGAGAGCTCAGTGTGGAAAAGCCCAGTGAGAAATTAGAAGTAGAGGCCTACTACTCAGAAGAAAAATCTGGGCTAAAGTAAGATTTGGTGTTCATCAGAATACTGAGGTTATGACCAGGGATGAGGTTGCCCAGAAAGAGGGAGCATAGGGAGAAAACAAGTAGGGCAGAATCTTAGAAGTCTGAAGAAACCTGAAAGACAAGGTCTAGGGAGAGAGGACGTGGAGACCCAGAAAATGTTTCTGTCGTACGGTGTTCTGTCTTCTCAGGTTAAAATAAATTCTCCCTGTCTGTTTTGTATATCTGAACCTTAGCTTCTTTGTAAGAATGAAATAACCCCTTCCTTTAACTACTGTTGTAGATGTAACATAGGTCACCTACTGTTGACCCTTGAACAACATGGGGGTTGGGACACGAACACCCCACCTGCCTTCCCTCGCCAGTGCATTCGAAAACCCACTTACAACTTTGACTCCTCCGAGATTTACGGATAGACTGCAGTTGACTGGAAGCCTTACCAATAACAGTTGATTAACACATATTTTGTATGTCACAGGTATTATATACTGTATTCTTACAATAAAGTAGGCTAGAGAAAAGAAAATGTTATTAATGAAATCATAAGGAAAAAATACATTACACAGTATTTATTTGAAAAATATCCCCTTGTAAGTGGACCCTCATAGTTCAAACTCACGTTCTAAAGTCAGCTGTGTTCTCAGGTGTTCAGTACACTTACCTGGGACAGTCTCGTTCTGGTTACTGGCTTATTAACTGTTCCCTCAGGAGGTGCGTGCCTCTAACACAATGGTATTTTTCCAGGGTAAACCCAGCTCTGTTTGCTAAACCTCGTGCATACATTTTACGTTCCATTTTTCTGGTGTTCTCATTCAGTGAGTAGTAGAATATAGTTGGACTGCAGTTGCTTTATTTATTTATTAGATTTTTATTTATTGATTTGAGAGAGAGGAAGAGAGGGTGGAGAGAGACACATCAACTTTGTTGTTCTCATATATGCATTCACTGTTTGATTCTCGTATGTGTCCTGACCAGGGATTGAACCTGCAACCTTGGTGTATCAGGACAGCGTTCTAAGCAACTGAGCTAGCTACTCATCCGGGGCCTATAGTTGCTTTTTATGCCAGGCCTATTCTTTTTTAATAAAATGAAGTTTTAATAAGGAGAAATTATTACTTAAAAGGGGGGGATACTTTTGTCATCTGAGTTCCTGCATAAGAAATAATTGCTTGAAATTTGACAGCTGTGCTTACTCACTGTAGTACTTGCACCAGCTACTTTATTTATATCCCACTTCACTTCCAAATGGTTTTAGTTCTGCTTACAAGGAAGAAACATCTACTCAAATGAAAGTATCTAGATGAGGAAGCCAGAGAAAAGAGAAAAGGGATTTGGTGGGATCGCTACATCAGGTCAGGGGTAGGTCAGTGCCCACTGGCAAATAGCATGAGGGCCTGTCGTGGTCCTGCTCTGCCATCCCTGAGTGACTGATAAAAAGTTTGGGTATTGTGATCTACCTCCAGGAGAACCTGTGCTACGGGTTCACAAGGCTAAAGCAACATGCAGGGTTCTGCTGCCTTTTTTTTTTTTTTTTTAAGATTATATTTATTTATTTATTTATTTATTTTTGAGAGCGGAAAGGAGGGAGAAAGAAAGGGAGAGAAACATCAGTGTGTGGTTGCTTCTCAAGCACCCCCTGCTGGGGACCTGGCCTGCAACCCAGGCATGTGCCCTGACTGGGAATCAGTCTGGTGACCCTTTGGTTCACAGGCCAGCACTCAATCCACTGAGCCACACCAGGCAGGGCAGTTCTGCTGTCGTTTACTAGAAGCTCAAGCTAGAGCGGCCTTGGGTCCATGAGCCAGGACTTTGCCAACCTGTTTTAGATTCGATGTGAGTGGACCAAATGCTCGGTTCTTCTTCAGCCTCCTCCCGTTTCAGTTGTGCCTCCTTCCATTAAGTTATTGGAGCTAGAAACTTAGAGGCATTTTCTTTCTAATAAAAATTTTTTGAGATAATTTACAGATAATTTTTGAGATATACAACTTCTTTTAAAGTATGATTCAGTGGCTTTTAGTATATTCTCAGAGTTATGTACCTATCACCACAATCAGTTTTTAAACATTTTCTTGTTCAAAGAGTTGCATAGTCCTATCTGCACTTTTCCATCTCTCCCAGCCGTAGGAGCTCATGTTTCTGTGTTCAGTAGATTCATCTGTACTGGTGGTTCTGTGTAAAGGCAACAGGTACTGTCTGGTCCTTTGTGACTAGCATTTTGGCTTAGCGTAGTGTTTTCAAGGTTCATTCATGTTATAATATTCCTGAGCACTTTATTCCTTTTGACTATTTATTGTTTATCCATTCAGCAGTCGGTTCAGCTGTTCGGGTCTCGAAGATATTCTTGAGTTCTTCCTTCCTCCCACCTCCCACCGCCAGTCCCCCCTGTGACTAGTGCCCCTTCCACTTCCCAAATGCATGGTGCATGTGTCCATTGTGTTTCACTGTCTGCACAGCCTTCCAGTGTCTCCCTGCTTCCACGCTCATCTTCATTTCAATTCTACAGCACAGCAAAGTGATCTCAGAACAAATCCAGCAGTATGACTTCTCTTAAAACCCTTTGATGTAAAGTCCTCCTTGCTGTGTCCTGCAGAGTCCTGCCTCAGAGTGTGGCAGATTCTGTGCCTTCTAGGAGTGGGCCGGTCTGCAGTGGTGAGGCCTGGGGCAGCGAGAGTGTACACACCACACCTGCAGCCTTTGATTCCAAACATTTGAAACAAAACACACTTGGTCATCCCTCCCTTCACAATCAGGACCCCATCCTTCATCCACAAAATGGTCTTTCAGTTTCTCGGACGTGCCAAGCTGTTTTCTCCTCAGGTCTTTGGAGGCTGTAACCACCAGCTAGAATCCTTCCCCAGCCCTTTTCTTTGTGTGCTAGCTTGGCCCCTCCTTGCCTTACACTCTGTCCCTTCCATCTCGGTCCACCTGTCACCTTTTTGTTAGGATATACTATCCTTAAGGGCAAGGACCCCATTCACCTCACTGAGGTTTCTGTGTCCAGCATTTAACACAGTGGCTGGACTGTCCGAATGAGAGCATGCTCTGTTTGCCACTTGTGTAAAGCATTGGTTATTCTGAAGTGCGCTCAGTGATGGGTGCGGAGAGTCGATCACAAGATGATCATTTCTGAGTGTAAGTCGTGTTTTTATGGGCTTCGTCATCCATTCTGGTAACAGATATCTTTACCAGTGCTGTGTGGTCCCGCAGATTGGAGTATAGGATAGAAATGTCAATGTTCTGATGGGAAAGGTCTTCATTGTCTCATGACCTGCATGTTATCTTGGGCGTAGCAGCGTCTTGGATGTCCACCACAGCTCTTTCTTCCTGCACCCAGGGCTCGTCAGTGAATCTGCCCACAAAAGGGTACACTGTGCTTGTTTTCAATTTAAGCCACAATACAAGTGTCTTCATGATTTGGAAGTAATTTTTTGTACGCTTATTCTGGTCACTTACATCCGTCTTGAAGTAAAATGAGCCATGATAATATCAGATCTCAACCATGAGAGAGTCACAGTGGGAAGGTCTGCAAGGGAAAGGAGGCCTTTCTTTCCTCTCCACATCTTCACACAACCACAGAACACAGTGGATACATTGATCATATATTTTGCTCCTGTCTCATGGTCATTTTTCCCCTTGTAGGTGCTATTTCAAGTGGTTTTAGGCTGGAAGAGTCTCCGTTTGTTCCCTATGACTTCATGAACAGCAGTACTTCACCAGCCAGTCCTCCAGGTTCAGTGGGAGATGGCTGGCCACGTGCCAAATCGCCCAATGGCTCTAGCAGTGTTAATTGGCCACCAGGTAACATGCATCCGCTTCCTTCATGGCTCAGTAGTGATTTAGCCCAGTTCTGTCTGATTGGTCTGACTGTGCTCTGCATGTACAAAGGGACGCAGAGGGAGGGTGGAAAGTCGGGCACCAAGTCCACCCTCTTACTTCTATGCTCCCAGCAGTGAAAGCTGGACTGGCCCCGTGGACTGGTGTGAAGGATAATATAAAAACCTTCGGTTCTTGTCCCTCTGCAGCTGTTTCAGGGAGCCACCTTGAGAGTGTCAGTTGTGCGGAGGAGTTAGCAGAGATGCTCCCATGTTTGCCCTGTCCTCCTCAAGTTGCTGTGGCTTTGTGGCTTGTTAGAAAGCACTTTAAGCTGTTACTGTTCATTGATTTCTATTGTAAAAACTTGGGAGTTATTCATAAATAACAGCTTATATATACTCATTTTATTATGAATCAAAATAGTTGAGAATTGCAGACTTCAGTAGTGAAGTTGTACATGTTTCATAATGGATTTTAAAATGTGATGAAATCTTAACTAATTTTAAATTTTCATTTCCAGAATTTCGCCCTGGTGAACCATGGAAAGGTTATCCAAACATTGACCCTGAAACTGACCCTTACGTCACTCCTGGCAGTGTCATAAACAATCTTTCAATTAATACTGTGCGGGAAGTTGACCACCTCAGGGACAGGAACAGTGGTATGTAGGACGGGTGCACATCAGATTCTGGACAGTATGGGTTAAGAAGGGCTCAAAGTAGGTGTGAAACCCTCAGCAGCAAAAGTCACCCCAGCACCTCACAGCACCTGACATCCAAAAGAGTCATGGTAGTGAGGACAGAATTGTCAGTTTCCCCAGAGGTGACTCTTAGCCCCCTTTCAAATGATGAGGACTTACTATCACTTGATTTGGTAAGGGTGCATATTAACTTAAGAAGTTAATAGAGTTAACAGAGGACCGACAACATTTGCTTTATAGTAATTGTATTAGCAGCCGCAGCTTGTTGCCTACTTTATAACATCTTGCGGTATTGAGGTTAAGAAATGGGTGTTTTTTTGTAAGAGATGTTTTGTTGTTATTTGTTTATACTCTGGATATTAAAGAATTTTCATCTGGGAAATCAATTTGGCTTTCTCAGAGAATGAAAATAATACAAATTTTAAGAGTCCCTCTACTCCAGATGCACTTTTTAATGGGTTATCAAATAAAATCATCCTACTACTTACCATGTGGTTATCTCTCACCACAGGCATTTGCAGGTGTTTCATATGTGCAGTGTAAGAAGGGAGAGTGAAATGGATGAGAATATTTTCTGTTTCTGTAACATCTACACTTCCATCTGTCCTTTAAAAGCTGTAATAAAATGTCCTCCAGTTAGCATCTTCCATGAAATGTACAGTTGGTGAGCTGGTGTTTGCCATATCACAGTGGTAAGGAAGAATTGCCATCATTCTGACATGACTGGGTTTAGCAGACAGCTGTGCAGAAGTAGTTAAAGCCACCCCTGTCACAAGAGAAAGGAGTGGGGCACAGAGCCCGGCAGGCACTCTCATTCACGTCCTGGTAGTTCATGAAAGACTCTGGTGCTCACAGGACGTGGGCTTCTTGTCAGTAGAAAATCCTGAAAGTCAGGAGAGGAATTGAGCTTTCACATTTAGAGAAACCACTGAAGGTTTTGAGTGGGAGAATCGACGTTTAAGGTGGGTAACCTGACAGTGGTGAACAGATGGATTGTACTGGGAGACCAGTTAGCTCTTTCAGAGTGATCGGACGATGGTCAAGTCTGGAGCTAAACTAGAAGGAACAAGGAGAAAGGCTAGGTTTTAGAGGCTGAATCTGGGGCATGAGGAGGATAAAGGCCTGGTTATCTGGTAGTGCCTGGCAGCCTTGGTGAACTGTCCAGTAAGAAGTCACTGGGCTCTAACAACAGGAGTTGGGAGCAGTCAGAATAGCTTTCTTTTTGGAGCCCAGTCCTGAGGAGATAAAGCCAGTGGTGTCTCGGGCCATACTCACTGTTGGAGCACACTCTCACAGACGTCGTAAGGAAACGGGAGTACAAGAGAAAGCACCTACCTCTCTCAGCCATGGCGAGAACAGTGAGCCAGCTCTTAGCATGCAGTTTTGAGGGCAAGAAAGAAGGTACAGTCTTGCATAGCACCTGTGACCCTGAGCGTACCTCTTTCCTTTCTTGTGGCGTGCTGTGAACGTGCAGTCTTAACTGGATGCTGTTGCTTATCCTCCAGTTCCATGTCTCTTGTTCTGGGGGTGACTGATCGGGCTCTTCCCCTACACAGGGTCATCCTCATCCTTGAACACCACGCTGCCTTCAACTAGTGCCTGGTCATCCATTCGTGCCTCCAACTACAACGTTCCCCTCAGCAGTACAGCACAAAGCACTTCAGGTGAGTCGGGCGGGTGGTTGCATAATTCACCTTCCTTATCTGCTAAAATAACCAGCTCTCACTGAGAGCTCTCAGCTCCACTGTTTAGTGCTTGTTGTGTGCCTGATCACCCATGCCTGGTTTCTGTGTGACAGCATCAGGAAGTGGGCTGGCGCACTGTCTCTCCCTCTCTTGTGCTTGCTGTTTGTTTGTTTGTTTGTTTGAAGCCAGATAGGCCTAGGTTTGAATCCTGCCTCTGGACCCATCAGCAAGTGGGTCCTACTCTGACACTCAGTAGGTGGCTTAACCATTCTACTCAGTAGAGAGTAGACGCCAGGTGCCCTTGGCACAGGGAGGCACCTAATGATACCTGCTGTGACAGCTTCATGAGCAGGGGCTACCTTTGTGGTCCCCTTTTCCATGAGTAAACAACAAAGCTCTGAGATCTGTTTAATGGCTTATGTGACGATCTTGAGTAACACCAGTTGCTATTTTAGAGCAATTCAAAGCAGTGTTTTTTGCTTTGTTTTGACTGCAGTTAAAGTAAGTTTTGTACACTGGACTAAAAAGAATATCACAGATACTAAAACTGCAGAACAGACAAGTGGTCTGAGGGTTTTGAGGGGAAGGAGCACTTTCCTTTGGGACTCCGGTTTGACTTGGGGTTTATAGTAGAGTCTCATTTTGTTAGTTTGACTTGGTTTCAGGGGAGAGCAGGGTTACCATTATTTAAATTTTCTGTTTTCTAAAAGCACTGTCTTCCCCCTCCCACTTTTTGTTCCCCTTCGAGTAGCCAGAAATAGTGATTCCAAATTGACGTGGTCTCCAGGTTCAGTCACAAACACCTCTCTGGCCCATGAGCTGTGGAAGGTCCCTTTGCCACCTAAAAACATCACTGCTCCGTCCCGCCCACCCCCGGGGCTCACTGGTCAGAAGCCACCCTTGTCTACGTGGGATAATTCTCCCCTTCGTGTAGGTGGAGGATGGGGAAATTCTGATGCCAGGTATACCCCAGGTAAGATGAGGTACATGAGATGGTTTCTTACGGTTTCTTTGCCAAACACCAACACCAGCAGCCTGGTGTGACAGAGACTTAAGCAGCACCCACTATAAAGTGGGGTTAGAGCTTAAATAACCATGCCACTCACAGTGCATGGCCTTAACATTAACATCCACGAGAGTCTTACGTTTGACTTCACATTTTGCCCAGTTTTCCTGAGAACCCTTACCTAAAGGTACTCTGCCATCATGGTAAGTGGAATGGGGTCTCCTTTCTTTCAGAAGTTGCACAGCTGCTCATTTTAAAATGTGTGGTAACTTCCTGCTCATGGCAGGCTTTCAGAACACACCACGTCTCACAGAGCAGAGTGGAAGCTGCTACATGACCACAGGAAAGGTGGGAGCAGCTCCTCTGGGCCTTGCAGAGCAAGGCCTGTTTGGGTGGGCGCTTGGCCTGGGCAGAGGGCAGCATAGAGCCTTGTGTGAACAGGGACGTTCGAGAGCGACAGGCGCTGTGACCTGCAGGGCCGGCTGGCACACAGTAGGCTGTCTCAGGAGACTGGGACAAGTTGATCTCCTGCCCCCACTCCTGTGAGTCACTAGACCTAGACTCACACAGGCACCGTGTCCCTGTCCGCCTTCCCAGCACACACAGCCAGAGTCGGCTCGGGTGTCTGCCAGGTCTCCCAGTAAACACAGTCTTACCTTTCATTATGCCCTGCCCCTGAACTGTGCCAGACTTCGTCATCTCCAGGTAACATCTCATTAAAAATTTATGATCTTTAGACAAGTGATTGGCTGAAATACAACTTAGAGTGTTTCCTTTGGGGCGGAAGTTTTGGTTTCATGAGGAGTGCTTACGTCTGTTTTAAGCCACTAACTACAAATTAATGTAATGAGTGCTACATATGAGTCATTTTTTCAGGCCACAGACACCTGGGTGTCATGTCTAGTAGTATAGAGTGAGGAGGTATAATAGAAATGGCCTGCGAGCCCCCACCCTAAGGCAGTGTTGGTGGGGTCGAGTGGGATCTGGAAGCCCAAAAGAGTAGCCAAGCAAAGCAGAGGACACATGCCAAGGCACAGAGCCTGGAGAAGCACTAGGGCTGCCTCTTAGACTTAGAAGAGGTTTTGGGGGTGAGGCCAGTGTTCAGGGAGAAATGAGTAGGCATGAGCTATGTCATGGAGCTGCCTTCCTAAGCTGCACTGAAATGTACGTGAAGCATCTTTAAATAGTTGTAAACGGGGCTGACTTAATCACGTTCTCAAGATCTGCTGTGGGGAAAGAAGGCAGGAAGACCAAGTGGCAAGCTCCTGTGGGTGTCTGCCCAATTGTCAGCTTTTATGTCCCCTCAGAGTTTCACACCTGCAGGACATGCATGCCAATTCATCAAATGACACCTGAGAGAATCACAGCTGAGGCCTACCTTCAGATGGTACTATTGTGAGATAATTTTAGCTTTATAAATGAAAAGACTCCAGAGGGCTTTCTTTGTGGATCACCAGCTGGGAGCCCCATGGCCCTCCCACATACCTGTGATTTGGGATATGCTTGTCTGACACCGTCTTTCAGGCCACCGTCTCGGAAAACTGACTTGTCCTTTTTTTTCCTTGTTTAGGGTCCAGCTGGGGTGAGAGCAGCTCAGGGAGAATAACAAATTGGCTTGTTCTAAAAAACCTTACACCTCAGGTGAGAATACCAGGTATCCTAGTTCACACAGGTACGCTAGGTGGCATGGGAGCAAAGGTTTCCAGACTTGAGGTGAGGGCTCCTCAGGCCTGCTGACTGGTGCTAAATAGAAGTCAGAAGTCAAGGCTGGGCAGAGGAGATAGAAGAGGATGGTCTTCAGATCCTCAGGCAGGCTGTGGTCTGGTCCAGCCATTCTGACCAATACCGTGCGTGCGGGAGCTGACCGGAAGTACAGAGTCCCTGATCTAAGACTCTGGCATGGTGGATGTGGCTAGGCTTGGGGCTCTGCATTGGCACCAGGGGCACTCAGATGAATGTGGTGCAGGCAGCCCTAGTATTGCACTTTGAGAAGCCCTGGGCTGCCCTGTCTAGGTGGAACATTTTCTCAGTCCCTGGACCACCCCCTCTGGAGGCTGGATGTTAAGAGCCCACCCCTCCTCCCCCAGGGAGCAGTGCCTTGATGGATCCTGTCCTCAGGGCAGGGAAGAGAGAAGACTTGAAGCCACAGCAGGGGCAATGGCTAACTAAGGAATTGGGGATCTGGGGAGTGTCCAGGAGTCTAGAGGCCACAGAGGTACGGCTCTGGGACCAGTGGAGGTGGGGCGGGGGGCACTGTACCCCATCATAGCAATGAGTCCCAGTGAAAAGTGGCGTCAGGAGTGAAGAACCTTGGGCGAGAGAGAGAGGACGAGAGTCCCGTCCTGGGACGACTTCCCTGGGTGGTCCTCATGACAGCACATCTGACTGCTGCTGCCTACTCTGTCCTAGATCGACGGCTCCACTCTGCGCACCCTGTGCATGCAGCATGGCCCACTGATAACATTCCACCTGAACCTCCCGCATGGAAGTGCTCTGGTCCGCTACAGTTCGAAGGAAGAGGTGGTGAAGGCACAGAAGTCTCTGCACATGTAAGTCAGCTGTTCTGTGTGGGACACCTGGAAGTGCCCGCACAGTTGGGAGAACTTCTGTGAGAGTACCACCTCTGGGCAGCACCATCCCCCAGTGAGGGCGCTTCCCCACAGCTGCGGCTTCACTGTACCGTGGATTCCGTGGCTGGTACTCATAAGGGAAAGTATCACCCTGATCAGACGGCCCTAGAAAATCCCTTAAGTTGCCCAAAGGGGATAAAAAGACTGTGGAAGGCACAGTTACATGGAATGGGGAGTGGAGTGTTCTGTAGGCACGTTCTCACAGAGGGGAGGGCAGGAGGGCGTGCTGGGTATCTGGTGTGTCCCGGACACTCTTGTGTTACCCTCACTTTTGAATCACACCCTCAGTTCGCCGAGTCCTCATCATGCCTGCTTCTCTCCCCAGGTGTGTATTGGGGAACACTACTATTCTCGCTGAGTTTGCCAGTGAAGAGGAGATCAGTCGTTTCTTTGCACAAAGTCAGTCTCTGACCCCTTCTCCCGGCTGGCAGTCCCTCGGGTCTAGCCAGAGCCGGCTGGGCTCCCTCGACTGTTCCCACTCGCTCTCCAGCCGGACTGATCTCAGTCACTGGAATGGTGCTGGGCTGGCGGGGACTAACTGTGGAGACCTTCATGGCACTTCCCTCTGGGGGACCCCACACTATTCCACAAGCCTGTGGGGTCCTCCAAGCAGCAGTGACCCCCGTGGAATGAGCAGCCCATCCCCCATTAATGCTTTTCTTTCTGTTGATCACCTGGGTGGGGCTGGAGAGTCCATGTGACAGGTAGATGTAGACTTGCAACCGTGACCTCAAGATGCGAAGGAAAGGGGCACTAAGTTGAGCTCGCCGCCTGCAGCCGGGGCCACCTGTGGGAACAGCTCTTCTCTGCACATTTTCCACTTTGTTTTCCCCGAAACATATCAGTTTGAATACTTGAATCATGCAGGCCAATATTATAATGTGAAGGTGTCTCTAGTTACACTCCCACTGGCGCCATACGTGTTGACCCGCGTAGTGAGCTCACTTGTACGTATTCATCATGTTTAGCCTTTGGGTTCTTTTTTTTTTTTTTTTCCCCTAGTCCCCCCCGCCCCACCCCCACCCCTAAACCATTGTTTGGGCTGATGATGTATGAGCTTTTACCTTTGCACTGAATGATGTTCTCTCCATCTAATCGGCAATATGGGGGGAGCTGTTCCGGTGTAATGTTTACTCAAGGATGTTCTTAAGGTGTGCGCTCTCTACTATGCCTTGATGTCCGCCTACCTTACTGTGGTGTCATGGAGTTTGAGATCACGTTATGATGCTGACTTAGAGCTATAAGTGAAAGTATTGCACCGTTTCTTCATGTTATAAAACTAAAGAATTCGCTCTGCAGTTTGAAAAACTGTGGCCACAGCTGTGACTTGCAGCCCACCTGCCACCCAGGACGGGCCCTGCACTTTGAATAGGCTTTCCATTTTGTTTTGAAGGCTCCCACGTTGAACCTTCTTGTTTACAGATTTTTTTTGTTTGTTTTTTGAGAAAAAAATGTTTACTCTTCCATCATTTAAAAAAAATTTAAAAGACAAAAAAAAAAAAATGGAGGATGATTTAAAAGATGCTTTCTATCTCTGGGAAAAAGGAGCAGCATTTGGCCATGTTCTTTCGTTTTCTATTCCTGTCCTAAATCAAAGAGCATGGTTCTCAGGAAAACCAGTTCCCCGGTTTAAAAAACAAAATTCCTTGTAGTTTCTTATAGGAAAAAAAAGAAAATCCCCAACTTTTAGCACTGATACTACATACTGCTCTGTTAAAGAACTTTCTCTGCCAAAAAAAAAGAAAAAGAAAAAACAAAAAAATGCTTCAAGCTGGAGTTTGACATTCTGCTTTCAGATGCTCTCTTTTTATTAGTGAGTGATGATGGTTTGCTAATGATCAATAGGTAATAATTTTTGTAATTCCATCAAGTGGCTCTCTCTGTTTCTGCTCTCGTGACTGTGTTAATGTTTAACTGTTGTACCTTAAAGCCGAAATCAGTAACTATGCATCCTGTAAGCAAGATACTGGGCTTACAGAATCGTTCATTGTATAGAGAATTTTAAATGTTGTTGCAAACTAACGAGTTACACCATTTTTACAATTTCTTTCTCTCCTCCCCCCTTTTTTTGCCCACAAGTGATATTATAAAGCTTGCTTAGTCAAAGAACAGACTAAACAAGGGTAAAATTTTAACAGTACAGAATTTGCCATCATTTCATTGCCTTGATTCTAACTGTTTGTGTCCTACGATGCAAAAGAAGTCAGTGGCTTTTAACTGTTTACAAATAGAATGTGATTGTAAAATGTACAGTTTCATTGTGTTTAATTATGAAATTTCTTCAAATATAATAAACCATGACTCTTTGGCTGCTCAACATTAATTGTCTCTGTTTTGTGAATTTATTTGTACGCTCTTTTTTATAATGGAAGTTTTCAAGTTGCTGTGTATGAGGGTTCTCATAGAGCAACCGATAAAAAAATCTAAGCAAATATTTGAACATTTTATCTGAACTTATTCACAATTTCGCCCTGAGATAATGTGAGAACAATGGGAAACTGTAACTTGCTCCTTCCTGCCCTCTTTGAGCATCTTTGGGATCTTGTTGCTCAAAACTTCTGTGACTTCATCTTCCTTACCATTTGTGCCCATCTCAAGCCTCAGCAGGAGACCATTTGGAACATGAAGCTTAATGACTTGCCAGTGTTCTAGTGTTAAACTCATACCTCTGTTACAGAACAAGAAATGCCGCCATCTGGACTGGCCTTCTCCCGTCACAGTGCCCCGCCTCCTCACCGCAGGGGCTCTGGGGCAAAGCCTGTGTGTGTATTTCAGTGTGTGACTTAGATCACGCTCCAACTTGCCAGGTGTAAGCTAATGTTCAGTGCATTTGATGTATATTGACTTCCATACTGGTTTTTCCAAAAACCAAAGGTAGCTTTGAAAAACCACGTCTGGGAATGTTTGGAACGTTAAGCTGATTGACCTTTTGGGGCTTTGAGTAGTATATAATTGACTTCATAACTGCGTTAATTGTATTCAAGTGTTTGGGAGTTTTTTGCGCTCGTTAATGTGGAAATAAAGTGTTTGATTTTAAAAAATCAACAAGTGGTTTGATTTTTGCCTGGTCCTTAAATAATACAGTTCTGTTCCCTAAGCCACTGTTTCACCAAAGTCTGCCTTCATCTCTCCCAACTGCCCCTGCCTTACTTAGTTCAGCCTGTTAATGTGATTGTGACATTTCCCTGGCTTAATGGCTTCAAGTCACTGACCTGCAGGCGTTCAGTCTAACCTAAATGTAACACGTCCAGTCATGCATTTCCAAGGAGAGCTCACTGTGGCCACATGGCTCCTGCTGCCCTGGACACATTCTGGAGACCCCGAGTTGCTCTGGCTCAGTTGTCTCCAGCAGGCCTGTCCAACACCCCTCACCCACTGAGACGTAATCACTGCTCTCTCCCCATCCACAGGAGGCACCTCCTCCCGTTGCTGCTTGCTACAAAAATGTCCTGTCTCGTTATCTTGAGGTCCTGTACCAGGTGATAAGCTTATGCTCATTTGTGTGATCCACGTGGTCAGACGCATGACAGTTGCTAAATATTGGAAGGCATAAGCTGTTTCCTGTTGACATTGGAGAACCAAAGATGCTGGTGGTGCCACTGTTAAACTGAGGATGAGCAAGGGGAGGTTCAGGCGAAGGTCCTGACAGGTAGAGTCACATTTAGACTCAGCACTGTGAAGGCAGGGTTTGAGGCACAGCATGGAGGTGTTTTGGTCGAGACAGGAACTACAAATTGTTGCACGGAGCAAGTTGGCTTAATACCTAGATCATTTCCATCATTGGGACTTGACTGGTTTACCCTCTTCTCCAAAGTTCAGAAGATCTTTCCCTTGGATCCTTTGTTTTCAGACGTGAGTGGCGGGGTTGCTGAATAAGAGCCAGAACTGCAACGCAGATGAGCCTTGAGCCCCTTGCACAGACCAGACATTTGGCCCTGGTGGAACTTCTTTGAGGAGGCACTTCCAAAATCACAGGGAAGGAGTAACAGTGATGGTGTGTCAGGGGCTTCCGCACCAAGTGCTCTGTACATGTTTCCTTGCTCACCTTGGCCCTCCAGCAGGAAACTCGGTGCTGTTTGTCACACTGTGCAGCCCCCTGAGCTCAGGGGACAGTGTGCCTCCCTCGGGATCTCTGGGCAGAATTTTAAGCTTTGTGTTTTAGGTTAAGACAGAGTATATTGCATTCTGTCCTGTCACATCAGTTTTCATCCAAAAATAGTTGAAGTAGCCAGTTAATCTGCTCTTCAAGAAGTCTGGTGCTCCATGGAAATGAGTTGTGAGAAAGCTCACGCCCCCCTAAGGAGCAGGGCTGTGGAACTTCCCTCTGTTGCAGGGACTGAACTCCAGTGAAAAGCCAAATAGGGACCTCTGCTGACCCCCTCTCCCCGAAATCAGCAGGCCCTGTCTAGACCCTTGGGGATGAGGATGCCCCTCTCCAGCTAGCTGTTGACCCATGAGATAGGGAGTCACCCGACCTGTTGGTAGAGCAGGACCTGGCTTTGGGTGGTGACATCCACAGTGAAGGCAACTTCTGGAAGAGGACAGACTCATGACCTGAACAGTCCACAGGCCCCTGTTACATTATGACATCACTAACCACCTGGATTTTCAGTGATTTCATGGTGTTTAAAGTCAATATAAATCAATTTATTGACAAAGGAAAGTTGAGCGTGTACAGAAAATCAGTGCCATTTGCCCTAAATTAAAGGGAGCTATAAAACAAACCAAAATGCACTTCTAGGTGGAGGAGACCTCTGTGGAAGTTAAAGAGGGGAGATTAGACACCATCAGAGGAGGCAGGACACGGCACTGCAAGGGAAAATGGTCTTCATTTGTGACAGTGTCTCCTGCAGCTAAAAGCCCTGTCAGGTCACCCCTGTTCCCAGAGGTCCAGGATCGACCCTTCAGAAATTGCGCCTCTAGGGGACTCGAGGTGCGTGCAGGGGGTGGAGGTCACCTCCCAAACGTGTTCTGATCAGCCCTGCTGTAAGGCCTCGGCTCAGCACTCCACAGGAAGTGCCCCTTTTAACTACAGCTCCCTGTCTCCATAGAGAAGCACCAGTGACAACTGACAACCACCCTCCATGACGTGGAGCAATGGGATAAAGCCCAGGCACCCTTCTGAGGGTGAGCAGACCCTCAGTGAGGAGCAACAGCTAGGCCTGGAGACAGCAGTTCCAAAGGCTTAAGGAGATCAGGGTGTCTGGGACATGGCGGGCCAGGGATCAGCCAGCGAGGGAGGTGGGACAGTGGCTGCCTGCTGGGACTGCCTGGGAGTTCTAAGAAAGACCCCACCACAGAGCCGAACTCCACTGGATGCCCGCATAGTTTAAAACCTTCATTTTTTTTATTGGGCAAGTTACACTCTAGTATCCTTTCACCTTCCTGCTTTTTGTCCGGCCTCCTACTTGAGTACACAGCACATGAGCTTCGCCCGTTGTGCCCCTGAACCCTAGTGCGTTGCTGTCCTGACCACTGCAATGGCTTTCTGTAGCACTTGGGAAAAACCAACCCCTTCCTAACACTGCCTGCTTGCTAGCATGCCTGAGGCTGCCAAGCCCGGTATCCCCTGGCCCCTCTGCCAGCCCTCCCCAGTTGCTCTTTTCTCCTCCAGGAAAAAGACTCCCAGCCCACTTTCAAGAGTCTCCTCTCACCTACAGCCACTTCGTTGTTCTGGACAGTGGTTCTCAGCCGGGAGCAATTTTGGTCCCTACCACGGCCAACGTTTGGAGCGGTTTTTGGCTGTTATACAGCTGAGAGGATGGCGACTGCCTCTGGCATCTAGTGTGTAGAGGAAAGCAAGTGAGTAGACAACCTAGACGCACAGGACAGTCCCAGGAAGGAGTTGTCCAGCTCCAAGTGCCAGCAGTGCCAGGGCACAGCCCTGTTCTAGCACATGGTGCACCGTTCACAGCATCCCTCACGCAAACGCATCCAAGCACACCATCTCCTACCAGAGCGAATGCGTTGTTCTCCCCCCTTCCACTGTGAAAGTCACACCAGGTCTCCCCCAGCTTCCAGCCTTTCAGTGGTTCCCATTGCACTCAGCATAAATCCCACGCTCCTTGTTTCCTGTGGCCTGTGAAGCCCTGTATGGTTGGCCCCATTGACCTCTGACTTCATCTGGATGAAGGTGCAGCTGGGTGGCCTTGAAAAGGATATTTAATGGTTCCAAGTCTGCTTCCTCAGCTGTGAAACAGATACCGCCAGAGTCCACCACTCCTTATCTACAATTCTAAAGTCCAAAGAGTTCAGAGAACCAAATTGACTTTTTGGTCAGTTTGTGGCAAAGCAGGCTGGTACAAAACTGACTTGAGGTTCTTCACAGGTCTTATTCATCATGTGGAAAGTTCCAGGCCTCACCACAGAAACGGGTGTGTTTGGTGGCTGACAGCTGTCCCAGTCCCCACTGGAGTGCTGTGTAAAACACAGGAAGAATAATTAGGGTGGCATTCTCACTGCCACCACCACCAATGATAAAGCCATTATCTTTCCAGAATCGAGATGAAGCTGAGTTCTCCAGATCCAGCCCAAGAGTCTAGGGGAAGGATGAAGCACACCTCTGAGGTGGCAATGTAGAGGCATAGAGGTAGCACTGGTGTCGAGTAGCCATTGGTGGCCCTGGCTGGTGTGGCTCAGTTGGTTGGGACGTCATCCTGTAATCGAAAGGTTTCAGGTTCAATTTCTGGTCAGGGCACATACCTAGGTTTCGAGTTTGATCCATGGTCAGGACACACAATCTCTGGACTGGGTGGGTATGAGAGGCAACCTGCTGATGCTTTTCTCTCACATCAATTTTTCTCTCTCCTTTCCTCTTTCTTCTAAAAGCAATGAAAAAAATTGTCCTCAGGTAAGAATTAAAAACAATTTTTTTAAATATATTTTATTGATTATGGTATTACAGTTGTCCCATCTCCTCCCCACCCCCCGCCCTGCACACCCCTTCCCCCCACACTTCCCCTCCTTAGTTCATGCCCATGGGTCATATATATGAGTTCTTTGGCTTCTACATTTCCTGTACTATTCTTAACCTCCCTCTGTCTATCTTCTATCTACCATTTATGCTTCTTATTCCCTGTACCTTTTCCCCCTCTC